>OX442363.1:11473575-11756075 GCA_949357725.1 Hyperoplus immaculatus | reverse complement strand
TTAATTTAAAGGAAAAGGGTCAGTTCGCCCAAATGACCCCCCCACTCCAAAAAATAATGTTTAGTAATTTTTTCTTTCTTACCTCTGGTGGTATCTATCCATACAGATGATTTGGTTTCATTCGGATGGAGTTCAATTCATGAAGCTCTGTGCCCTTTACAAAATTACATTAAAAAATGTCAGCAGCAACACAACTTTCCTTTCAGAGACCTATCTTTAAACTGTTTACATGAATATCTTTGATGATAGTCCATTTTAAGACTGTCATCATTCTCCTCCACAGGACACTGTGTCTAGACAGAAATATTGCTGTTTTCAAGGCTGTGAGTACCACACATGAAATTCCATTTACTTTTATTGCACTGGGCTGGAGGCCGAAATGTCAGGGCAAGAACACTAAAAAACCTAAACTAAAACTAGTGCAGATTTTTTTCTGCTGAAATTGGGTGAATCGATCTTTTCAAGCAGCAGGTACTTCTCATAATTAGATAACTCTTTAAGTCAGATGTCTAAATAGGTAAATAGGTAACACACTACCAGATATTCTGTCCTAGTACTATACTAAAGTGCACTAGGTTTACTGGTTTATTTGAATATCCAAATTCTGAGGTTGCAAATGTATCCACTATATAGTGCCCTTAGAATGACCACAGTGGAATGACGATGACCCTGACATCTACCCAACAATGCAATGCACTTCATTTTGTAAATAGATGCCACAGTTATCAGTGATGATGTATAATGATGTAAGTGTCTGAAAATCACAGTTTGCTGTTCACCATTGATTGAACTAGTAGAGTAGAGAGTGAGTGAACAAAGGAGTAGATTTCAGCCAAAGCAACAGCTATCATCTTGGACCTTTGCTTTCTTTAGAACTTGCTCTCAAAATGACTCTCTGTGACTTTGCTATACACAAGTGATGATGACATGGATAATGTTGAATGCGTTTTTAATGTTATGTTAACAGTTGTATGCATCCACCACGAGCAGCTGTTCATACCAGTGGATCGGTCTTACTTATTGCTAACATATTAATTTCAATAAAAAAATAAGAATGAATTATTTTGTGACAGTCTTCACAAGGCTGCCTTCATTTGGGTCCCTGCAACCTTACGGCCAACATCTGGACCCAGGACCTACACCTCCTGATGAAGGTCTGCTGGCCAACCGGTTCTGCTCTCTCCTCCTTTCACTCTCTCACCCCCTCTGGCCTGTCTTTTCCTCCCGTCGGTGTCCCCCCAGGGTAATTGTGGGGGTAATTTATGAAGTTTCTATCAGCATGGAGCAAGGCCAGTGTATGGGACGGCCTGCTGACCGAGCCCCATTCAGAAGGGCCTGGACTCTCTTTTATCCTACCCAATAATCATCATCTCTGCCTGGGCCCTCGATTACCCCCACCCACCCCTCTTGCCCTGCAGCCGTCCACAGCATGCGACCCTCCGCGCCCCGCTTAAAGATGAAGGGGAAAGTTATTGGACTCTTTAAGTGACTCATAAACATCCTAGGGGATTTTCATCGCGCCTTTCTTTTTTGTTGTTGTTGTCGTGGCCCTGAGATAATGCAATTGTTTCAGGCAGTGTAAATGAATAAATCACCGAGTGGTTTGTGCCAGCGGTGAGAGATAACAAAAGGGCAGCACCCACCGTTCTCCGAAACACTTGTCGGTTCGTTCAGACACTTTGTGGAACAATTTTATATCTCTACCCCCAGACTTTGATATACTCGGAAGGGAAACGTTTTAGATCCACGGACCAAGCAAACCCCACCAATTAATATCTTCAAAACAAATCAAATCAAATCAAATCAGTTTTGATTTATATAGCCTAATATCACAAATAGACATTTGCCTCAGTGGGCTTCACAGTCCGTACACAGTCTGACACCCTCTGCCCTCAGACCCTTAGCTCAACTGAGGAAAAACTCCCAGCAGAAAAAACCCTTTAACAATATCGAGAAACCTCAGGGAGGGTGACAAAGGAAGGGATCCCTCTCACAGGATGGACAGACATGAAATACATGTTGCGTGTACAGATCAGACCAATAGAAATATCACAGAGTAGTACAATCATTGACATTTTTTATCTATTTTTACATTCAGACAACTAAGTATGAATATCTTCTCCCTCTGATGGCTTAGCCCGCCATCATGATCTTGATCTCAAAGCCATGAAGCAACATTGAGAAAAAATTATAAAAGGGTAAACAAGGGCTACCGTGCTGTCCTCTACGGGGTCGCTCCTGACCACATGCCTAGATTAAAGCCCAGTGTGTGTGTGTACAGAAGATCTAGCCGCTGATCCCGTTAAACAATGACTGGCGGAGAGCGAGGGAGGCCTTTATGGTACACAGCGCAGGTTTGCTCTTCAGCTTAGCGCTTTATTGAGCCATGATAGGCCCTAATCTGGCCTGATCCTCTGTCGCTACAAGCATATGCCTGTGATAATGCCCTCATTTTCTGGTCACCTGAACACTTTCATTGGAGTGCACCCGGCGAGGCCGCGGAGAGGGGGTCTCAAAGCTCTTGAATTGGATGAAGGGGTCCTGAAAGGTGGCACCCAGAGAAGAAAGTCAAACACCCCTAATGCAGGGTTAAAAATTGAAGGATTATGTGGAAACATGGAGGGTGGCTACGCTTTCATTTGCAGAACACAAAGCTCCGAGATCCCTGTGTCTCTCTGTGTGGCCCCGTTGCCTCTGTAAACACATGAATAAGAATAAGAGTGAGCAGGAGAATGGAGATTTATCCGGCTCATGCATACAATGATGGAGTAAGAGAAGGACTGATTAGACTCCTGTTATTCAGATAGAGCCCCTACCAATGATCTGTATATGTGTTCCTAGAGATTGTGTTTTTACTAATACACAAATGCTGTTTCTCATTGATGAGCTGTTTCCCAGTTCAGTTGATATGAGTGACAATCTCACCAATCTAACATAATGCACAGCTGTTAATCAGTGGCTTCGGCACATTTTCGCTCAATCTATGGATAATTTATCGAAACCATTAAAGAAACATTATTGATTTAGTTTTCTTTGGAGTGTCTATAACACAGTTAAAGTTTTGGCTCAGGACCAGCCATTAAAAGGTCTGAAAGACTGACAAAGAATGAAACCCGGATTCTTGTGTCCGACGAAGTTAATTAGGACCTGATCCATCCAATTAGCAAAGGAGAGTCCAGCAGCCATGTTGGCTCCCAGCCTAACGATGGGAAAATCCATATGCTCCAAATAAATGGCCCATGTTGGCTCTCAAGGTTCCCCCAATTATAAAATCACTGAGATTTGGCCAAGCCAAGGCACCCTGCAGGGCCCCCGCTGGAGCGTTGGTGGGGGGTCCTGGGGGCGATCTCGATTTGCAGACTACCGTGAGCTTCGATGCAAGTCCATCAACATTTAAACACGCAAGCACAGCAATTATACTTTTTGTTAACCATACATACAGTTTTTGCGCATCTTTTTTCAAAACAACTCAACAAACCTGGTCCACATACAGGTAGAACTAATACAAATGAGACAACAGAGGGTGTCATTTATGTATTAAAACGGCCATGTAGGAAACACATCAAGAGATCAATGCATAAAAGTAAGATGCAGACAACAGACGGTTGCAATAGCAGCATATCTCATGGAAATTAATCGTCCAGTCTCTTATAAATACATTATATGGGACCATATGCTAGCTTGTCAAAAACAAGAGAAATTGGAGCAATTCAACCATATAGAGAAGGTGTGTTTGATTTGGAAACTTTAAGGTCAAGAGTGCTAAATGAAGAATTAGTCTTGACATGTACACCATTTATATTTCTCTTTGAGATTTTGAATCAACTAAGACTAATTCTATTTTGTATATAAAAGTTTCACAGAGCATATGCCTGTGATAGCATATGGGGTGTTGAAAATGTTGTTTTGCTGATATGATATGGTTTCAATGAATGTTGTATAACCATGGCTGAAGGACACTAAAGAACGTCTACTGTCGGGTAAACATAAACTATTCAGCTGACAGATGATGGAAACACAGCAAAATCCAGCCTCCAAAATGTTTCTTCCATTTAAAGAGAATAAAAAGCGTGTGTATTACTTGTTCAACCATTATGCTCCAGGCAAAAATCAGTGCAGCATCTAAAGGTTCAATGATTTTTAGCGAAGCTCTCTTTCTTCCACGGATGGTGTAATACATGAAGAGAGAATTATTATGTTTCCAAACCGCTGGCCCTTTACCGCCGCCTCACTGGAGGCTTTGCTTGGCAGAAGGAGGCAGGAAATTCCTGAGCCGAGCGATGAAAAATCCAGCTCTCTGAACACCAAAGGGGGAGATGTTGAAAAAGTGGGCTTGATCCGGCCTCTAGCTTAGATCAACAGATACAGACCCGGTAGGAATTTATTAGGCATAAATAATAACTTCTCCATCTGAGATAGATACCGTCCCTGTAAAGTTGGTCTCATGTTCCTGACAAACTCTATTTCATATCAAGCAGGAAGAAAATGTGAAAAACAAACAAAGAAATAATACTGGAAAGCAATGGTGAAAGAGACCTGAGAAAGTGCTAGTAGCTTTACGGTTGAATTAGGGGAAGACAATGACGTGCCCACTCTTTAGTATCTTTTTAACTACCTCCTCCCCGACTGAAGGACCCCCTTCCAGTGATAGTGATGTGATTTCACAGACTGTTTGGGGAGCCAAGTCAAATTTATCCGACCCCTTTTGTCCTGCGCTCCTGGTTGAATTGTACCTAGTCTGCCATTAACGCAGCTCTATACATGTTTAGGCACCTCATATGGTGCTTCATACCTTTCTCCCTGGATACCATATGTAAATAAGGCCTTGGGGGCAACATATATCTGGTGTTATGGAACAGGGCAATGGAAATGTTTCACTTGGCAGTTTTTCTGTGGTCCACATTCTCACTTTCACTTCGAGTCTCTGTATATCCTCAGTGAAGCCTGACATTAGTGCTACTTAATAAGGGATCAAACATGAACATTTTCTTCTGATTCCATATCAGGACAAATGCATTACCCTTGTCTGCTGTGTTGTAATCTTTGGGAAAACACTTGCTAAGTTCAAATCAAATCAGTTTTATTTGTATAGCCCAATATCACAAATAGACATTTGCCTCAGTGGGCTTTACAATCCATACAATATGATACAATATGACACCCTACCCTTAGCTCGGCTGAGAAAAAACTCCCAGTAAAAACCCTTTACCGGGATCACATTTTTTTTGAAGAGTCGACAAAGTAAAGGATCCCTCTCCCAGGACGGACACATTGCAATAGATGTCATAAGTAGAGAAAAATCACGAAGGAATTTGATCATTAACCAGATGTGTACATGGTAGTTGAACTTTTCTACTTTTGATCTAGTCCACACATGCACCAATATATCTTTACTGGAAGTTTTGGTGCAGATGTGGTTAATTCCTGGCTGTACAGCTTAACACAACATGTGAACATACCCCTGTTTTGGTTAATGTGTAGGGGGTTCATGGAGGGTTGGGGGGAGTTAAATGTGGGTGTGGGAAGGTGAAGTGGGGGCTGCAGGAAGGAGGTGTGAATGGGGGGCTATTGGTCCCCTTCTGCAATTGGCTGTGACCCTAAGTGTCTCATTATGCGTCTTTATTGTTCCTTTGTTATGCCGGTGGTATAAATACACCCCAGTGGGCCCAGAGGGTGACAGTTTAGGCACACTCACTCCCGCGGACAGACAGACCGATCATCATCAGACTGAACAGCAGAAAAACTCTGAGACTGCGGTGACACTACAGGCAACTGGAGACATCTGAGGAAGCAGAAAGAACTAACAAGCTATCTTTAAACTTTGAGCTCCATCGAGGGGTTAGCATCCGGACCATCTATTTTTTTTCCCAAGCAGTGCCCACCAAATATTTCTCCACCTCTCAGCCAAGATGGATTCTGACGCTGGCTCCACCTGCAGCCGATCCTCTTCTCCAGACCTGGTGGTGGACGACTCCCCTGGGGGCTTCTTCTCCAACCAGATGTTCCACCAGGCGTACAGCGGGGCCGAGCAGGGCCGCAAGGGGGCCGGTAATAAGACCAATAGCGGGTCTGACCCAGGCACCAACGAGCAGGGCCAAGACCTGAGGCTGAAGGTCAACAGCCGCGAGAGGAGAAGGATGCACGATCTCAACACGGCCATGGATGGCCTGCGAGAGGTCATGCCCTACGCTCACGGGCCCTCGGTCCGCAAGCTCTCCAAGATCTCCACCCTGATGTTGGCGCGCAACTACATCATGATGCTGTCCAGCTCCTTGGACGAGATGAAGAAGCTGGTGGGCGACGTTTACGGAAGCCAGGGCCGCACCACCGCGGCTGCTGTTCCCCACCCCGCAGCCCCCACTGCCCACCTCCCCCTGCACCCTCTGGCCCACTCACTGCACTCTCTGGTGGGCAGCACACCTCCAGCTTTCCAGCATCACTCCACAGCCGCGGCTTCTCCTCACTCCCCGCCATCAGCCACCTTCCTGGGCTTTCACGCTCCGGTCCAGGGGCTTCTCAAAGACCCACTCCACCTGGCCGGCTCCTACAGGCACTTCCCCGGCATGCCCTGCCCCTGCTCACTCTGCCAGGCTTTGCCCACACCGATCTCCACCTTACACAGCCTGTCCATGACCAAGTGAGCATGTGAGCATCTTAAAACTGTTTGGATCACCCCACAGTGAACCAAGCAGATCAAAGACTTTTGTTAAAGGAACTGTTATAATGAAGGCTGGTGCCAGAATGTGTACATACTGTAAATATCTTCTTCTGCCATGCAAACTGCTGCTATTTCTTCTTCATCATTTGTGTAATCTGCATTGCCTATGCAGAAATATTCTAAATGCACTAAGGATTGTGTAGCAAATACTGTAATTTATCTGATATCAGTGGTGATGAAACATTGTCAGAAATGGAACTATGTGTGTGTCCTAATGTGCAGGATTTCTATTTTACTAAATTAAAATTTTGATAAAATAAGTACTCTTGTCTGCCTTCATCTTTTCATTAATATCATATTTAGGTAATTACTGTGTCCCCTGACCGCACTTATTCTTGTTCTTGTGGTAGAAAACAAAAGATATCACCAAGGTACTGTTTTTCTTTTACAAGTCAGCTACTTGTCAAGGGGGATTTCAGACACACAATTACAGATACACAGCATCTGTTCCAAAAACAATACAGCAACATATTCTTTAACAAAACAGAGGTGCTTGGAAGGACATGAAGAGCAGTGCAAACAGGGATATTTAGGGAAGGGTGTCATTGGTTGCTAACCAGCTTTGGACGAACCTCTAAAGAGCTAAAGAGGGACAGAAGGACGGGACAATGCGCCAGCACAGAGGGCTGAATGCGGTGCTCTTGAGCCAGGGGAACCATCCATCTTCACCTCAACGGGGTGCAGGAGATGAAAGGACGACACAGGCGCCAGCAAGGCGCGTCACTTTTGTCTGACGCAGGCGAGGGGACACAGCCATGTCCTTAGCTCCGAGCCACCGATTTGTCTCTGTCTCATATGAACATGGGTTTAGGCTAACAAAAGGCAAATTTAAATCAAAGGACATAATGCGGTTGGTTCAAAAGAAAGTTTCTGAAAACTATACAGTGTTTTTTCCTTTTTAACATGTAGATATGTTTAAAACAGTTTCACCTACTATAAACACACATTTGCTAACATTTATTTTTTGCATTTGTGTTAAATTCTTGTGCTAGCTGATTCATAACAATGATTAATCCGCTAAAACACAAACATCATACACACTGATTGCCGCGAACACGATTTAGTCAAACAACCCAACAATGGTTGGCCCTTCACTTAGCAACAAATCAAGCGTGTAAAATACATGCTTATCCTCCCACGGCTGACAGATGAGGTGGAGATCAGGGGGAGAAATGAAGAGATGTAACTCATTCTCACCCAGCTCCCCTCCTGCTCCACCTCCTCCTCCTCCTGAGAGCCCTGAATGGGCTGGAACAATAGCCATGCGTGGGACACAAAGGCCGGTGGAGTCCAAGCTCTCGTGCCTGGGACACAGACCCCCTCCATTCAATCTACATTTCATCATGGTAACAAGCGCTGTCGGGCCAAAAGGCCTGACACCGTCGCTCATCACAAAGGCGGTTAGCTCTAATATATGAGGCTATTGACACTGAAAAGAGCCCCTGTCAGTACTGGGGGCCTGTCAGCTGTGGGATGTCTCAGTGGGGGGAGGCAGCTGCCAGCCAAGCCGAGTGGTGTGGAGCTTCTGTCGTGGGGACCGGCGCTTTGGCGTCACCTGGTCCCTTGACACAGAGACCTTGGGTTCCTCCCACAAGGCCCCCCTTTATCTGGGCACAGGTGGGAATGGGAAGCAGAACACATTGTGGAGATTAGTGGGGATCTGCCTCCCTTTGCTTTAGGTAGGTGATTAGAGACATTGACTTGTGCAAAGCTGGTGTTTCCTGATCGGCACCAGATGGTGTTAACCCATGGTGTGGCATCAGCAGTGTCTGGAGAATGAGTGTGTGTGGGTGTGATGTGTAATGGATATGCTTCTTAAATCATACAATATGGGCAGGTCCTCTGTGTGCCATTAATGGTCAGCCGCTGCTGTCATTATGCTGCTCTTTAGCATACGCTAACCAGCAGTCAGAATTGTGTGCACAAGTAACTTTGAAAATCAATCACAGTGATACAAAGTGGGTCATTCAGATCATTTGTCCTGTATTTTAGTAAAAGTAGAAATTCTACAATGTAAATGACTATTCGAAGTATAATCAGCAAAAATGCACTAAATGTAAAGGTGAAACATTTTGTCAAATGGCCCGCATAATGCATATATATTACTGGACTAATATAATTGATTCATTAACGAGTGACTTCTAATAATTTCATTTTGATTGGCTTGGGTGGAGGTTTCAGAATTTGTGTTGGGCAGTTTAAGTCTATGCAATGAAAACTGGCTGAAATATTACAAAATTCCTACAACACTGGCAGACTATAAAAGAATGTTGAAAAAGTAAATTGCTCCTAAAATACAGTAAAGGTAGAAGTATAAAGTAGCATAAGATACCGAGACTTAAGCAAAGAGCAATCCTCAACAGCACTTGAGTAAGTGTTATTTTCTACTTTCCACCATTGCATTTTAGTATTCCAATGTAGCCAAAATAGATGGTCATAATTCAATAGATTCCTACGGAGACGAGAATGACAGCTCATATCCTAAATGTTCCAATGTAGCAGTGTGTTCACTTCACAAAGAACTAAAGTGATCCAATATCTGAGAACTAAATCTTCTTAATTACTTATCAACTGAAGGGATTCAAATCAAATCAAAGCCACAATAGTTCATAAAAACAAAATGGCAGTCGCTATCACACCATGGCCATGTAGTAGACAGATGGATAAGTTAACTGCTTCAGATAGCGATCAATAGAGGAGTATGTGTCCCGACTTGGCACAGCTCAACCTGCATTGACAGAGTTAATTAGGGGACTGAAAGACCCAATTAAGAGGAGTGAGGGTCTGGACAGGGGAGACATATTGCGGGACACGCTCACACACATTGTGCAGCGTCTGGATAAATGCGGAACTTCAATTAAGGGAGAACCCACTTCCAGAGGCTTGTTGCCTATTCTCTTTCATTTTATGCTCAGCAAAGCCTGCAGCCCCCTTTTCACCCAGAATACTGATGAGGGGAAAGCACAGCTGCTGGGGGTCAACATGCATGGCATATGCAGTATACCGCATGCACATAAGCTCACTTTTACATCCACAGATGCACTAGTGTGAGCAGGAGATTGATGAGGGGATCCAGGTTGGAATTGCTAAACACTGATTAGGCAACCTAATGGCTCAAGAAGGAATGGTTTGTTTGGTTTCACATGTAGTAGCTCAGTGGTTAAATTACTTTTAATTAAAATGAAACAACTCATGCACATGCCGAAATCATCAGTCTCCGCTCATGAAAGCACTGTGCTGTGGTTTTTACTCCTCTGGTTTGGATGCACTCCCGCCAGCTATAGGCTCTTAAACTGCATAGGCCTAATGTCACTTTAAATGCACTAGCTTAACGTTTGAGGATGTTTGTTTTTGTTCTTTTCACACAACACTATAGAATAGAAAGCATGGTTTGCAAATTGTTTAACACAAGTGTCTAAAGTGAGTGCAGATTTAGAAGTATTCCTAAATTCACAATATGTTGAATAGGTCTACAGAAATCCATTTATGTTGTGTCCTGTGGGTTAATGTATAAATCTGCACAGGCTAAAATAATAATAATAATAATAATAATAATAATAATAATAATAATAATAATAATAATAATAATAATAATAATAATAATAATAAAATTTATTAAAATAGACAATATGAAGTATCGTAGGCCTACAAAGGTAGGCTACCTGTTGTTTGCAACTATTTTAAAATATGTACATTTCAAAAACTCAAATCTCATGTCCATCCATTCACCGACTTGGTGTGAAATGAGACTATCACTTTGACTGTGTTGCTATAAGTTTTTCAGTTTTTTCCCTGAGGATTTTGAATATCGCATGAAATTTTGGAAAAAGTATGCCTTTTGCATGCAATAAAACTGTGTTTCATCAATTATCAACTAGGCCTAGCCTACAACAGAACAACCATGCAACATTGTTGCTAATTTGATCCTCTGCAGCCACCATAGGTAGTGCAAAACACTTTAAAGTTTGCTGAAACTGTAAAAGACGAGGTTTCATTTCATAACACATATTTATCCCAGTATATGTGACAGTCTGTATATGACATGTCATGTTGCATCACGTGTGTTTTCTTTTTCAAAGCCACGCAGCCGGGGTCACAGTTCAGTAAATACTGATGATGTCATCGTCTGAAGATGGCTGAAGGGTGAGAGTGAACACGCATATTACTTTTTTCTTTTAAAATAAAATACAGCGGAGAGCACCGACACCGCCCGCGTAATACGTATTTGTGTCGCACTTCTAATGAGATTTGGCCTGTTTATTTTGTATAAACGCGGAACTTCGAGGCTCACGGAATCAGTTCAGGAAGTGCATTTGTTTACCAAAACATAGCCTTGCTAGCTTTAGCATAGCCCGAGTAGCCGTGATGTAAAATAGCTTAAATCACACAGTAACTATCGGAGGGTTACATATAAGATGTATTTGTATCTATGTTTTAACATTTAGCGCCTTTGTTAAGCATTATTAGTCTTGACAATTGAATTGTTGTGTCAAGTTAGGTCGCGGAGCATTGATAGCCGACTGTTAGCTAACTCGTTTAGCTTGCTAGGGTGTGTTTCGAGGGAGAGTTAGCTAGAGATACACTGAGAAAGTCATTAGCTCAATACATTTGTTTGTTGCTATGTTGACGAAGTATTTAAGCCTTTTGAGCACAATAAACATCGGTCTTCCAGTGGTGATGTTACGTTTGTGCTAAAACCTCTTCCCTGTTGTTTTGTTTTAAAAATATAACGTACGTTGAGGAAAAACATTCGTTGAAACGCTAATCTATACGTGTATATGATTACAGAGAAGGCTGGTGGGGAGGCTGGCTTCAGCAGAGCTTCCAGTCCGTCAAAGACAAGGTAATCCCCCATAAACGAGTCACCCACATCATGGGACTGGGTACTTCTTCTTCATATTCGCTAGCTGCACAGCAGTTACAGTGTTTTGGCATGTTGCTCTGAGGAATATATCACCAACTCTAACTGCTACTCCCCTTCAAAGTTTTACATTTCATAATACATTTAAGAAGATGCATAAAACAACAGTTAGATTGTAGTGAACACCCAGTATCCACATACTTGTTTTTAAAAGGTCAGAGTCGAAACCTAGTCACCATTATTACTGACTGTAAATGTCTTAAATAGTACTGCACAGGTCTACCGAAAGTAATTACATAGCGCTCCACAAAAACCCACACAGGTGTGACTGGAGTTTTGTTTCTGTTGTCAGTCTTTCTATGGTGGCAAGCATTTGAGAACCTTTACCTCTGTCAAGAAAACCTGGTTGCACAGCATTGTTAAATGAAAGGCTGGATTATGTCCTGCGGCTATTTGCTAGCAAGAGCAGACACTTAAGAAAGTCCTGTACAAATAGGATAAAGGTCAATTTAAGTTTTTTTATATAGTGTATGTATTATTGATGTGAGCTGTATAGAATGCTCTGTTTTTAATTTTTTTTGTATACACATTTGTACGGAACAACGATTTCCTAATGCAATGCATCTGGGTCTAGATTACTTGTCTACCTTCTTTGCAGTCGTCCGAGGCCTTAGAGTTCATTAAGCGAGACCTGACGGAGTTCTCCACTGTGGTGCAACATGACACAACCTGCTCCATTGTGGCCACGGCCACTGCTGTCAGAAACAAGCTTGCGGTAAGTTGCAGCCTTCACTGTGGTCGTTGTTTTTTTAGCATCTGCTTAGAGACTGGTTAGATGCAGCTAATATCATATGTGTATCCCGTATCAAACAACCAAATGCCTAATTTGACCTGTGTGTTTGTACTGTTTTCAAAGGTGGAAGGTTCCTCTGAAACCACGGATAAGGTGAAGAAGAGCCTGTCTAGTTTCTTAGGCGTGATATCAGACACGTTTGCTCCGCCCCCTGATAAAACCATCGACTGTGATGTAATTACATTGGTGGCAACGCCATCAGGAACGACAGAGGTCTATGACAGCTGTAAGGTGAGCAGTTCTACTTTTACTATTGGTTCATGTTAATTGACCAGGTTGACTGTGTCTTAAAGCAGCCTCATCCTTGTGCAAGGGTTCTTTGAAAATTATGATTAAAGGAAAATTTAACTTTTGGTCAATCTCCTTGATAATACAAAACAAAGTGTTGATTCATCTCTGAAATACATTTCTTACATTTTGTCATGAGACGCTGCAGGACAGTTAGAGTGAGCACATGATGTGCATGTGGAAACAAAACAACCACAATCTGAGCATGTGTTTTTTCCTGCAGGCGCGTCTCTACAGTTTGCAGGCCGACCCAGCCACATACTGCAATGAGCCTGATGGTAAGACAGCACGCACTAAAGTAGTGCAAGGCCTACACCAGAATGTTAGACTGGCATTAGTTATATTATGTAAAGTAATGTATTCGTAAGTTGGTTCAGCTTCATACTGTGTAAAGCAAATGTCAACAGTGCATTTAGTACTCTAGAGGGGTATACTACGAAGCGAGATTAAGGGCTGAGCGAGGTCTGTTGAGTCTAAAGCCAGAGTTTTCAGTATCACGAAAGGTGGCTCTCTTTTTACCTGGCTAGATCACCGTGGTAACAGAGGCTGCAAGGCTAACCTGCTCAGACCAGTTTTTGTTCCAGAGTTTGAGCTTAAATTCGGCTCTTGGAGCGCTGCCCTTTAAGGATTTGGAAATCCCGCGGACCTGACTATATTGTCTGAGTGCTACATTCTCACTGAGGAAACTGTTACATCTAAACTTATTGATCAGTAAGTTAATGAACGAAATGAAGCCGTGGCATTTGGCTTACAGCAGAGTGAACTGTAACATTGCGCTGCGGCTTTTTACCACATGCATACAGATACAGTTAGGCCTATTGATGCAGAAAATGTAAAATAGCCTACACCTATACTGTATGCAGCGCCACTCTATGCTCTCACCTCAAATGATTTTACCTGGCGATCTACACACACTAGCTCTTAATTAAAGCGTTCTATAAAATCACAGGTTGCAACATTATTTCACTGTGGGCTTCTTTCTTTTCATCAGTGTATGACGTTTACAATATGAAAAGGTGCTTTGAAGAGGCTGTCAATGGAACATCAGGGGCGATGAAATAATGAATACAGTTGGGACGTGACAGGTGACAGCTGTCACAGTTCGTACATCGCTGCAGACTCGCAGGTTAAGCTTCTCACAGTAGATTCATATTTGTCTGAAAAATACAGACTATATGTTTTTTAATGTAGGCCTTTTGGTATTTGTAAGATTGAAATAAAAGCCTAACAGTCTAAATCAAAATTGTATTAATTTTGATGTGAAGTGATTTTCCTCATAGGCTATTCATTTGGGGACAGTGTCAGACTTAAATTACATTCTTAAGTGTGGGACTATAGGCATATATAAATGTAGCAAAGTAGCCTCTATATATTAGGCTAAATGGTATAGTGTTCAATCCGAGTTCAACGTGTCATTGTTTTATAATGTCACGTTACACACTGCGAGAAAGATCGGCAAGATAAATAAATAATTTCCATGCTGGCAGCATTCCACACTCTTATTTGCAGTAAGAGTTTTTTTTGGCTCCGTTTTCCGCTGTAATAATTCAGACTGACAAACTATTCCTCTTGAATGAAGTCAGCGACACACTTTTTTTTTACTAAGCTGCTCGCAATCAGTCCGTTTGTGTAAAGTTAGCGGCACAAGATCAGTCAATTTTTGTGCGGAAGCAGAGTCAAATGACGGCCAAACGCCCCCTTTCATGGGGACGCGCACAGAGCCTGAAGCTGAAACCTCGTTCAACATAAGAGGTTGATAACTGCCTTTGTGATGCCAGTCAGCTCTGAGCAAGGGTTTGTGTTATGTTGAACCAGATCGAGAAAAGAGAGCGAGGTTCTGTTGAGTCTGCTTGGTAGTATACCCCTTAGGTATTAAAGTTGGGAGTCAGCAATTCTGGAGAAAACTTGTTGACCAAATCACTTTGTCAGAATCAGTGAATATCTCCTCACAATCCACTTGCTCTGTCAGACTGTGTGCTTAAAACAAATCTGGTGTTATGACACAGCCGATGCTCTGGTGAACAAAGGGTATGTAAACAAAGGGGGCCCACCGTAGATAGCAACATGACACGTAGGGGATCGTGAGCTGATATTCCCTGATTTTGACGAGAATTCTTAAGAATTTCTGAATCCACCTTTTACAATGACTTACTATCAAGAGTACACATCTGTTGTTTCTACTGTGACAAATACATTTTTCTGTGCCCCCACAACTTTAAGTTGTATTATTCTTCTCCATTCTTCAATTATTACAAGGATTTTATTGCTTATAAGTAACAACCATTAGGCAGTGCTGGATTTTTGTGGTGACTCACTATTTAATTCAAACAGTGATAATTGTAAGAAAGATGGAACATTGCATGTGTTCTAGATATTTGCAAATAGTTATTTGTTATGTTATGATTGTATTTTAATGAGGAGTTTTTCTTGAGCAGGTCCCCCAGAGCAGTTTGACAACTGGCTGTCCCGCTTCAGTTTAGAGGATAAGAAAGGAGAAGTGTCCGAGCTTTTGGTCAACAGTCCCTCTATTCGAGCCCTCTACACCAAAATGGTATTTGATGTTGCTTTTGTCAACACCTATTCTTACAGCTTTCATTCAAACCGATACATTACATTCATTTGACAGACGTTTATTTAATGTGATCCTCAATAAGTGCTTTCAATCACAAAGGAAGTGCAATAAAGCAGATGACAGTGTTGTTGTTTTATCGGCAGGTGCCCGTAGCTGTAAGCCATTCAGAATTCTGGCAGAGGTATTTCTACAAAGTCTTCCAGCTGGACCAGGTAAGCGTGCCATTTTCTACAGTGTGCACTTTCATTGCAGACAATCCTCCAGATGTCAAATAGCCTTTCCCATCTGCTCAATTCATTGTCTTGGGTGCCACCTGCTGGCTGATTTTAGTGCTACATTGGATTCTGAATTTCAGGACACAGTCACAAAGAAGGTTTTTTTCCTGTCTTAGAATAAGGGACGTGCTGTACCTTGATTTTGAAACTACTGAATGTTTTCAATGTTTAAGTAAGAAGGAAATGTGCTTGAGTTTCTCAGTATGCTCCATCTGCCAACTGTAACTGATGAAAGCACCGGTTAGGATAGAATAGAATATATCCTTATTGTCCACAAGGGTGGACATAATATGTGTTATACTATGTTAAAAGACCTTTATAAAAAAATATACTTGTCGACTTGGTCTTATAAATGCTCCACTGTTAATAAAATATAGTTATAACAAGGTTGTTAGACAAGTAGTAGCATTACAATACATTTTTACAGACAACTTCATGTGTTAAACAAATGTCAACCTTTTTCAAAATGCACAGTACCAAAAAGTAGTTTCACAAGACTCGGGCTAATGCCATTCAGAACCAGCGCCCTTCAATCAGTCCAGTCTGTCTGGAGCTGTCAACTCTTTTTGACTCTGTCAGAGAGGTGTCGATTTGAGTTATGAGCTCAGTTTGGAAGGTTGAAGTCTCAAGTGGTGTTGTGTTGAATTACATTAATAAAACTGTCCATTATACATAGTTTAAACAACTTGACGACAGAGTTTTGACAAGGAGAGCTAAATGTCATCTTGTATTTATAACCTAGAGGGCACAGACTTTTTGTTGCCTTACCACTTTTTTTTTTTTTTGACATTTTATTTTACAAAGAATCCATAGCTCCCGCGCTGGTCTTAGTAGTTCTTTGAAACAACGCTGTCGTTCTTTGCGAGCCTAAGAATGGAGTCATCAGACTCGCCCATTCTGCGGATGGCGCCACAGATAGCGTAGGTCTTGAACTGACCGTTGAAGCGACCGGTCACCTTGTCAACCTCAGCAATGTTCATCTGGATGGAGGCATGGTCCTTGGCTCCGATGATTCTGTTGCTAGCAGAGCATTTGCGGGGGACGTACAAGTCCACGAATTCTCCAGCGTCGTTCTGCATCTTGATAGGCAGATGGGGTGCTCGCTTACAAAGCGTTTACGACAAATGGCCGACAGGAAAGCGCCTTACCACTTTTCATGCAAGAAAACTAATGTTAACCATGATGAATGATGCTTTAAAAAAGGCACAATAAACACATTGAAATACTTTCTCAGATACAAATATATTCAAAATGTTTGTTTTTTTTCAGGAGGAGGCAAGAAGAGTTGCGTTGAAGCAGAGGGCAGAGCAGCCTACACACACAGAGACGCTGGGCTGGGAGGAAGAGGAGGAGGGTAGGTCCTCGTCAGTTTATTTAATATTTAATAAAACAGATTCACTTTAAAACCTGTCACTTACTCTACCTCTGCCACTTCCCTTCTATTACTTTCAGATGACTTCCTTGGTGCCGGGTCATCATCTCAACTCAACTTCACCCCGCCGTTTGACAACACCCCAACCCTCGACCCCCAGACCTCTATGACTCCCACAGTAACAGCTCTGCTAAGCCCCATCCTGTCTCCTAGCATGGAGCGAGACGCCGCTCTCTCAGTTAGCAGCGACAGCGTCAGCCTGCCCACGCAGGTGGAAGTGCGGCCCCAGCCCGTTGCCACGGAGCTGGCCAACCAAATGACAGAAGCTAGCTTGGAAGAGGTTACAGACAAGACACGAGAGGAGCAGAGGCCGGCAAAGAGTGACTCGCCTGTGGAGGCTGAAGTGGACGCTGCTGTAACCCAGCCAGAGGTCACTGTGGATGGGGCGTCAGTGCGGGCTGATGCTGCTGTGGCCCCCACCTCTAAACCAGAAGCAGCAAAGGAAGAAGGGCCCCAGGACCTGAGAGTCTTCGAGCTCAACTCAGACAGCGGGAAATCCACACCCTCTAACAATGGCAAGAAAGGTAAGCTGGCCAAAGAGAGGTTTTTAAAGGTGGAGTCAGCAATTCTAGATGATGCTTTTTGTCAAAATCAGTGAATATTTATTTATTTATTATTCTTTCGGACAATTCCACACAATACACAATTGTCTCTTGCAAATATTCATACATCATACTTTGTGTTGTCCGAAGGGAGACGGAAGAAGCCAAAGGCTTATCAGGTCCCGCCCCCATTTTCATCAAATTCGGATTCAGATACACAGTTATATATACCCATACATTTTTTTTTTTTTTTTAAGAATCTGCAGTCCAATACACAGTCAATTTTAATGTAATTGCTTCAGCTTTTAAGATCAGTTCAGCACAGTTTAGTTTTTCCTGTGACAATGCCAAGTGTATAAAGTGTGAAGTGGCCTTGTATTTGGCCTGTTCCATTTCTTAACTGGTAGTCAAAACACTTCTGCAAAAGTATTCAAAAACAAGTCTGACTGCTGGCCTGTATTATTCTTTACAATATTGATATGTAAGTGACATTGACATTGTGCTCAGGTTATTAGTCTGTAATTTCCAATAATTTTTGAAACATAATTTGCTTTGAAATTGCGCAAACTGCAACTCCCTGTGACAACTTCATCAAGTCCATTCCACAGCTTAATACCATTTACAGAAATCGAAAAGGATTTAAGTGTGGTCCGTATATTTTTCTCAGTGAATTTATCTTTTCTTCTTAAATCATGCAAAACTTCTCTGTCTTCAAACATTACTTGTAAACTGTTAGGAAGGCTTTTTTTTGAAGCCTTGTAAATAATTTGTACTGTGTGGTAATTTACCACATCACGTAATTTGAGAATTCTACCTTCAATAAAAAAGTTATTAGTGTGTGCCCTGTAATTGGCTTGGTAAATAATTCGTATTGCTTTCTTTTGAAGAATCTCCAACGGGTGCAATGTACCTTTGTAAGTGTTTCCCCATATTTCAGCACAGTAATGCAGATGTGGGGAAACTAAACTCCAGTATAATACAAGTAAGGCCTTTTGATTGAAACAATGTTGTGCTTTCCAAAGTATAGAAATACTCCTGGCTATTTTGCCCCCGAGATGGCTAACTTGTGGTTTCCAGCTTAATTTATCGTCAATTATTACCCCTAGGACTTTGTGTTGCTTGACCCTTTGAATTTCAATCCCATTTACCTTGATTTTTACAGCGACATCTGATGCTCTCCTGCCAAACATCATGAATTTAGTTTTTTCTAAATATCTCCTCACAATCCGCTGCCTGTACATACTCTGAGTGCGCTGAAACAAATCTGGTGTTCGTACATAGCCGCCCTGTAAACTGGTATGTAAAGAAAGGGGGCCACCGTAGCTAGCAACATGCCCGTTCACAGAGCCTAGGCTGTGTACTAACACCGGATAATTTTTCAGGGTACGTACGGGTAGCAGATCATGAGAAGATATTCACTGATTTTGAATGTGATTTTGCCAAAAAGCATTCTTCAGAAACACTGACACCACCTTTTAAGCTGCCAGTGCAATTAAAGGACTACTTCACCCATATGGAACCGGCGTTCTATCATTATAAAATCACTATTATAATATAATGAATGAGGTTTTTCTTCCCTCAGTCTTCCCTTAGTCTTCCCTTGGCCCAGCTGTCTGGTTAATCCTAACCCTTACTGTGATGTCACAAGAAGGAAACTGTAGGCTTAGACAGTGAGACCATAAAACACTCTTTCTGCCTTTTCTCAGGCTAGGATGATCCGATTTCAATTTTTTTTGCACATTTATACTAAATAGGATCTCCGAGTTCAATACACCTTCATATTCCAGCCGGTGAAGTAGGCCTTTAAGATTGTGCCAGTTTGGGAGCATTATTCAAAACAGGATTAGGTTCAGAGATGTGGTTATGAGTTTTTCCACAAAAAAGGCTAAGAAAAAAGCAGATCAGTCGAGGTCAAGTTCCACCTTTTGTCTCCTTACCCTCCAGGCTCCAGCACCGACGTCAGCGAGGACTGGGAGAAAGACTTTGACCTGGACATGACAGAAGAAGAAGTCCAAATGGCGCTCTCTACAGTGGAGGCTTCTGGAGAGGTTCGTTCTTAAGTTACCATTGTGATTGTTTTACTAGAATGTCAACTCAAATATAGTTTTACTAACCCTCTTTTTCCCCCATACCTTTTTTTTTTTTAAAGCAGCTGGATGAAGACTGGGAGAACTGGGACTGAGAGCCCCTGCACACCGAACTCTGTCCCACCATTGGAAACTATAGTTCACGGCAGACGAAACCATGCTTAACGTGTTTTAACTATTTGTCCACACTGTCACCATGTCATGATTGTCAGGAAGGGGATTTTTCCGCCGGGTTTTGGACCATATTGGTTAAACCTGTTGATAAAGAGCAACGGGGGAAGACCAAGGCAATAAAAATTACAATGCTGTGTCAGCTGTCGGTTTAGTGCCAGATAGGCCGCTAGCGAGGGTAATGACTCTGGTTTGGGCAATATCTTGGAATAACTTCTGACTTGGAGAGTATTTAACGCTAATAATAATAGACAGGGGGGTTGTAATCATTCTGACCTTCTTAAAGCTTAAGGACAAGCAGTGACCAGGCAGAATGTGGAAGGTTTCACCTCAGCAGGTGAGGAGCTGTTTCCCCTTTTATTCTCAATGCCATTAATTACAACATGTATGTTTATAAGTTTATCTCAACTTGGGCCATGGTTTAATTGCAGGCTGCGAAATAGCCATAAACTGTTATGCTGCTTGTCAACTTTCTAAGATGAAATACTCCACAAGTGATTTTTTTTTTTTTTGAATGGTGAGGCTGAATTGATTTAATTCTACCTATGGCCCTGTCTTACTTTCTCCGCTTTATTATGCAAGTGAATTTTCAAAGTGATTAAAGAAATCTTTTGGCCTTCATTTCGTAGAGCACTTTCTCATTTTGGATTCACTCCCAAACTCTAGATATATATGGCCTTGTAAAACACACAGTAGTGTGATCATGTTATCCAAATGCTTTTCTGTTGTGAGACATCTGGAAACACAACCAGCTAATGTTTAATCGTCAGTTCTTTCCCCAGATCTTTGTCATATCACGTGAGTCTTTTGTATATATGAACTTGTTGCGGGCTTCATGTCACTTTCTGTCACTCTTTTTGTGTTTTGTCGCTTTAAGTTGTTCCTTGGTTTGTCTTATTTAGGTTGATGGAACACATAAATTATCGCTCGACAAGTCATATCTGCTTGAAGAGAATTCAAACTAGTCCTCGTTGTCATGATACCGGATTCTTTGGCTAGAAATTGAAGCATCTCCTGTAATTCAGTTGTTAAGGAGATTGTGACAAATCTGTGAAGTTTAAAATGGCTTGCTCATGTTTGGAACATAAAAAAAAAAAAAGCTCTGCAGACAGTGTGCCAAGTAGACCAAGGAGCAAAGAGCGTTTTCTGATTTCCTTTTACCCATCATCTGTATAATGTAAGTGAGAAAAATAATTCTAGAGATGTAATATTTATACTAAAATAAATGCTTAATTATTGTATTGCGTGCTTTGGATTGCATGTCTGTGCAATAACATGCAAAACATTGTGCAGATGGTCACTATTGAATTTTTTCTTTGGGTAAAGACATTGGCTGTTCTTCAGATTCTTTGTTCTGACAATGTGTTGCATGTCTCTATAATTCTCGGCTGTGTATTCCCTTCAGATCGGCACTTTGAACTCATCAAAGCTGTTCTACACGTCTGTTTTCAAAGCTGTCAAATTCTTTTTTAGTCGAGTACTTCACTATATTTTACAAATGATCAGCGTCATTAAAGGATTCATGGCTAATGGGCTTAGTGTCATACGTTATGAAATATTCTGGTTTGGTTGTGTTGCTACCAAAGAAGAAAATCCAGACAGGTCTGTTTTGAACTAGACTGGGCTGCGGAAACACTGTAATCAGTGGAGGGCTGAGAGTCTTCAATTACAGTGTAAGCAATGCATCAGAAAATCCCACTCTTACCAAAATTCTTTGCTAACCACCTTATTTTCGCTAACATTCAGCTTTTTAGCAACTGTGTGAAAGATATTCGCAATGAAGTGTTAATTCTACAAACATTTGGTCAAAACTTGAACTGAACAAACACTGGAATCGTACAACTTTTCAAATGCTTTTTAGCTGAGAGAGGCCATTGTAAAAATGTGATCTTTTTGTTTTGCTCTCCGTGACCCTATAAAATGGGGAGACTTTACAGGAGAACAGTCTGTACCATGTACAAATTATAGTCCTGTGAAAAACGTAATACTCAATCTTATTTTTTAGACTGAAATGTGAATTTCTGTTAATGGAAAAACACAGAACAACAATGTGGGTGGAAACTTTGTCCCTTTGCATATAACTCATACAGATTGTGTTGCTGCTTTTTCAGCTTTTTATACACATCTCCAAAATTCAGCTTGACATCATTTGGAAATGTTGGGTCCACCAGTGGAATTCAGTATTAAGTTCTGTGGTTTCTTAAAAATGTATGGCTACACAGTGTGTTTTTAATGGATGGATGGACCACTGGTCAGTGAGGTTAAATATTTCAAATTATGAGTCGGGACAATATTCCCAATGTAAACCTTTTGGAATGGTATGTTAAGCAATGTCTGCATTTTAAAATCTGTCAAAAGAAAAAAGGCCTGCAGGACAATAATACCAGACACCTGATGGCGCTGTTGCATCATTTAGGCCTCCTCAGTCAACAACCTGCCACTCCTTTTCTCTCAGCTGCAGCATCCATCTCACAGACATGGGTTGGCCACATGTTCTCACCCAGCATTGTTCATCATCATCAGTGGCATTAAAAATGTAATTTTTGTAATCCATTTTATTAATTTATTTATTACATTTCCACGCTAAATCTCCTCACTGGATTCCTCATGTTTAGCAGCAGGCATTCAGTGGCATGTTCATATGGTGTTTGTGGTGGCATCAGCTGGGCTAATGTAGGTCACTGTGTAGGGACACCTGTACAGCGTGCTGCCTCTGCAACATGGATGCTGCTCGTAAAGATGGCTACTGTCTGCATGCGTCTGGCTTGTTCTTCCTTTCTCTTACTAGGTACCCACACCATACACAGTGGGTGTGGGTGTGGTCTTAGTTGGGGGTTGATTAGTGACTGGATGATGAAAAAAAGGGGGAGCATGACCATCTCTCTATTGCACCAATAGAGTGCAATAGACTTAACATAGGAACATTCACATGTGGCGCCCTTAAATATTTCCATAATTTAAGGACAAATAACCACATCCTTGACCTTTGATCTCCTGTAATTATGTTAATGGACTTATTTAGAAAAGATTAGGCATGGGCATCTCGGATAAATTAAATCAATTAATTTCTCTATACACAAAGGCCCATAAATATTTAAACGTGTTTGTTTTTGTGGCTGCAATGGCACACACACAGTCTGACAAAACAGTCTAAAAAGAAAGACTTTACTACCTTGTTTTACTGCTTTTTTGTTGAACGATATTACTGCCCTGTTTCATTCTGGAACCGGCACCCTCACACGCCTTGTGGTAATGGCTTGTGCATACTCCATACAATATACATTAAATTCCATCTAACTCTTTTCCCACTCGGAGGTCTTAGTCAGCAGAAAGGCTGTAAAGGAATTTCCTGTTGAAGCCCACCGCTCCCAGTGCCTCGGGTGTGTGTGTGCGTGTGTGTGCTCATTGCTTTACATTCGCCTGCTACTACAAGCTCTCACCAATGTCATGTCCAAATGGTTTCACCGTGGACAGACAATGAGGGGGTTGGACGCCAATCGGACAGGCTGGAGATATACTTCTCTCCTGAGGATCTTCTCTGCGTTCCCCCCTTTCCTCTCGTAATCCGTCCTTGACCAAACACTTCCTGCTTCTCTTTCTGCCTCTTTGACTTTCTCTCTATCCCTTCATCCCTGTCTGTGCCAATATACTGAATACTGTCACAGACTTGGTCACACACACACACACACACACACTAACTAGTTTTTTCTTAAGCGCACAGACACACATACAAACCCATGCACACAGAGAGGGTCCGGATGAGGTCATTGTCTTGAGAGCGAGTATTATTCTCGGCACCCTAAAGGGAGAAACCCTGTAACCCCCTCTGCCTTTCAATAAGCACAAAAGATTCCCTTTGAGGGAAGGGGGGGCAGACTCCTATGGAATGTGTTACCAGGGTTTTCTATAACGACTTGTCTCCCAATTCCCTCTATTTCATGTGTGTGTGTGTGTGTGTGTGTGTGTGTGTGTGTGTGTGTGTGTGTGTGTGTGTGTGTGTGTGTGTGTGTGTGTGCGTGCCTGCCTGCCTGCATCTCTGGGCTTTTAAACAGCGTTTGAATTTTCTGTCTGAATTATGCTGTGTGTGTGTGTGTGTGTATATTCCACTGAGCCTCTACATAAGCTTTACATAAAACGATGTGTGTGCCGGGTTCACTCTTCCTCACTGTTCATTTGGACATTAACTTATACTTTCTACTTGATAGGAACTGACATGTACTGTATGCGTGAATTGCATTTCCAACATAGTTTTTTCCAAGCTATACAAAAGAAAAAATGCATCCACCGGACTTCGTGTTGATACATTGCTGAGCCTAGTTAGTGGTGGTGGTGGTGGGGGATGAGGGGGGAGCAACAACTTCTAAAGCACTCTTGAGATGCCTCTGGATTTTTCCATGACAAACCATCGGCCTTTCTCAATGTCGAGCGGTGGGAACAGGCCACTTTGTTTGTACGAAGCGGTGTCTGGGAGGAATGCGGGGTTTATTCGGGGAGGGGGGGTGGCAGGGGAGTGGGGGGGAGTATGATAACTCCCCCTCAATTCAGATTTATGGTCAAGACAGAGGGGCTCCTCTGGATGCTTGTCAAGGGACCAGTAGAGCGCCGCCCCTATAGTCCGGGGCCTGCCAAAGCAAATGTTTGGCCGAACATCCCCTCGCCATTCTCTACGTCGACGTCCTTCTCTGTCTTCTCTATTCTGCTCCGGCATATGGAAAAGTGTGCAGTTACTGTAATACTTCTTCTGTGGAGCTCTTAACACGGCACCTTGTGTATATATGTTTCAACCTCCACTTTGTGTGAACCAGGGGCTACTGTATAGTGTGTGGTTTGGAAATTTAAACCTGATTATGAACTTATTATGAGTTGGCCCGACCTCAGGAAGTCCACACTATCCGCCAAGAAATAGTCAGGCACATAACACACCCTTAACCACAACTTTTGAATAATAAATAATTTGTGTGATAAGGAGAGAGATTTAGGGGCAATAGGAGGTGAAGAGAATTTAAACTTTTGCACAGAGAACTTTAGCTGTCTCTTGACAAGAAGGTTAAAGAGCCTATTACCCAAATGATCAAACATGAATGGAAGGGAAAAAGTAAATTGAGTGCCTTACTAAGACTTTTCAAACCTGACCCCTGTCACACAAGCAGGAGAGGCCAGGATATTCTTGCTTTTAGTTACTTGTGTGGGTCAAGCTCTAACAACTGTGTTTTGTTAGACTTCTGTCGTTAGCCTGCTTAAATATAATGTTCAGATTTGTAATACACTCAACCCAGTTACAATTCATCTTTAACCTGATTGATTCTTGGGTTTCTTCACGGTGGGGTAGGACTTTTAAACTCCTCTTAAGTTTTAGAAAACTCTTTAAGACCCATCTGTTCCCCCCGATGCACCCAACAGACACAATTGCAAACACAGCCCTAAGCGTCCGACGCAGCTGTGTTCATTTCATCCACTTTTCTTCCAATTCTTTCAGCAGCTCCACCAACCACTTTGAAAGTCCTGTTCCCTTCCGTGACGCCTCCCCGCCACCTCCTCCCCCTCTTTTCATTACAGTGTCATTCATTCATTTATTCCCAGAGTTCTCTCCATTGCTGCGGGACACCAGCGGACCCATTCATCTCTCTCTCTCTCTCTCTCCGTCTCTCTCCCTCCCTCCCTGGTCTAATCAGAGGACCACACACTCCCCCCATCTCATCTGATGTCTAGTAATTGAAGGTGAGATTGTTTTGGTGGTTCGAGGGGAGGCAAAGCTGAGTTTTTTTTTTACTGTCTGCAGCCATGCAAATTAGACTGTCAAAACTTCACCGTAGTCTCCATTATTCTATGAATAAAAGCCGGCGCTAGCGGGCCCGTGAGATAAATCTGCCTCATAAATTGCAGCATCCAATAGGGGAAACCGCGACGGAATGCTCCCTGAAGGGGTCTGCTGAGGACGTCTGTTGGAAAAAAGTTCACTTCTTTGAAATAGACCAGTCTCTCGTACCGCTTGCCAATGACTGGATTACTCGGCCCATATTTTAACTTTTGAATATATTTCTAAGCATAGCTACTGCTGTACTTTATTGGTTTTCTGAATGTCATTCTCTACTTTTTGTACCGTTCAGACATAGGCATAAAAGCTGTATCAATCTTTTCATCCAAATCTCTGAAAGAAAGACAATATTTATTTCCCTACTTGATGAAATACCATGACATTTGGTTCAGACATTAATTTCTCATTCAGGATGCGTTCTGATCATTTACCTTAACCTTTCATTAACCACAATCATAAGGTCAAACCTTTTACCTTTCCCAAAACTAATTACTTTCCCCCTCAATGCTAATTGGCAAATGTGAGCATGCTAATAACTAAGATGGCGAACATGGTCAACATTGTAACTACTAACTAGCATTGGTTATGACCATGGCATTAATAATTAACATTGGCATTTAGCTAAGTATAGCTTTACAGAGCTGATAGCATTGCTGTAGTTTTCTTTTATTTTTAACACTGCCGGTTATTGCTATCTGGCTAATACCTAAACCCCCTTCACAGAACAGAAGCTCCTGAGTTGGCACACAATGAGGGCAAGTGGCCACCTGGACTACATCTCATCTTCTGGGTGGAGTGAAAGCAGCAACACTGCAGTGAAAATATGTTCAAAAGAGAGGGAGGTGGTTGTTGGTGTTAGTGTGTGTGTGTGTGTGTGTGTGTGTGTGTGTGTGTGTGTGTGTGTGTGTGTGTGTGTGTGTGTGTGTGTGTGTGTGTGTGTGTGTGTGTGTGTGTGTGTGTGTGTGACTGTGTTTGTGTTTGTGTTTGTGTAAGAAGGAAGCTAGGGACCAAGACTGGCCTGTTATGTATAGGATTGTGGGTTACAATCCTAATCCATAGCCTTCAATAGTGTCCAATGTCAACCCTTGGGCTGAAAGTCATTTCTAGGTCTGGGCTTAAGCCTGGAGAGGGGAAAAAAAAGGTGAAGGCAGTGTCTGCTTCCATGCTGCTGATGCTGCCTCTGGTCCGCCAAAACCTGCTGATCCTGGCGCAGTGTCTAGCTGGCCCCTGGAGATCTCTCCTCCTTAACCGTCCCAATCCAGGGGATTTTATTGACAGTGCGACTGGGCCATCTGCCCCTCCACAAGATTACACAACGCACCGGGCCAAGAAATCCTCCAGCACAGCAGATTAAATATGAAATATAGGGCAGAGACAGTTGTGCCGTTGCATGTTTAGATCTAGATGTCCCATGTCGCCCCTTAGCCTAATGTTCGTGCCACTGAAAGTATTGTTCTTCCAGGTGTATAGATTTTGAATTTTTATGTGTGTGTCAGCCATTTGCGGGGGCTTTTGTGTGTCTACTTTTTGCCCTACTGTGTGTGTATGTGTGTGTGTGTGTGTGTGAATATTGAGAGAGTCCTTTAGTGCAACACACCTGATCTTCCTCTTGTCACGTCTCTTCAAATTTTAATAAATGCAGTCCAATTCCAACCATTGTGCTGCTTCTTTACCACACTATAGTTGGTAGTTGACTTACTCCAAAAAAGGGAAATTGTGAAAGAAATGGAGAGAAAAAAAGAGCAAAAAAACCAACAGACAGCAAGCGATGGCAAATCACTTTAGTCTGGAAACGGTTACTATGGAAACTGTGCCTTTCTTTTCTTTCCTCTCCTCCGGTCCATTTTAGAGTCGCACATTTTTGTGTAGCAGTGGTTACAAATTAGCACCACCCACCGCTCTGTATTCCTCCATACAGCCCTAGGCGATCACTTAGAAACTCGGGTTTTTGAAAGAATCAGCAGTGGGAATGCAGCCAATTATGCCTTAAAGTTACTGTATAAGTTCAGACAATGTCAGGACTCCCTCCCTTCGCATAACTCTGTCTCCTTTACTAAACAATTATGTCTTGAAACAAGTTCACGAATCAATAGTTTTGAGCCAATTGAGGCCCATTTAAATTATGCCAAGAGTCATCAACATTTCCATGTGTTCCATTCCTTGTGTTTCCTCTGTGTTGTATGAATAAGAGTCTTCGTCGGGCTGTGAATGTGCCTGGAGAGGATCCACTAAAGGAAGAGTTGGGGACTGGGGGAGGAGGGGGGGGGGGCAGGGGGTAAGTGGGGGTTGTCATCTCCTGGCTGCTTCAGAAAAGACTCTCTTCGCTTAGGTTGAAACAATCCAGATCCACGCACCCATAACCCTCACAGTCATAGCTTTACTTCTCTATATACAGCAGAGTGTGTGTGTGTGTGTGTGTGTGTGTTTGTACGTGTGTTTGTGACAGCGAGCGTGCTTTTCGTCAGTTAGCGTCTCGTGCCTGGTGCGTGAGTGTGTCTCATCTGCTCGGATAGTCATCGTCAATCTGTTGCATCACACCCAATGAAAACAACGCTTCATAGTTTCATCACGCATTTTTGCTTTCTATTTGGTTCTTTTTAACTGCGATTCCTCCGACACGCCATATTGTTGTTAATCATGTTTTTTTGTCTTTTTGTCTTTTTGTCTCCCATTCTCAGTCTTTTCTCCACTTTCAGCCTGCCACTGCATCACATTTTAATTCTCTTTCCACCTCTTCCACTCCAAGTCCCCCTCTTCTTGCTCCCTCTCTGTCCCTCTGGCTCATTAAGCGTGGATGCCAAGCTGTTTTTCAGCTGAGTGCCCATTTGTGGATTACTCACTAAGAAATCATGTGGCACAATCGAATTACCAGTGGTTACAGAGGCCTTCGCTTACTGCTGAGGCATCTCGACGATGCTCTTTTTTTAACCAGCCAAACGCATGCCTAAATGTCCATGATCCCAGCACACAAAGAGACCCTTCTCCATTCCCCTTGTTGCCCCCGAGGCCCTATATGCTGCAAACGCATGGCTCTTTGTCCTAGACAGCAGGATCTGATGCATGCATAAGAGATCTCTGCAAAGAGACATGGGAATATTTTATTTTTATGCTAGATTTTAGTCCTTACACATTCAGTGTTGAACCCTGGAAGTGTTTTATAAGGCCTGTTTTGCTTTGACAGTAGAGAGGGGAGGGCTAGGTGACTATGGCTGAGCAAATGTACTCTCTACGGGAATTCAACATAACAATTTCACATGCAGCTGAGCTTTGTGTACTCCATATGCCACTAACGACAACACAAAACAAGTCCCTCAACCTTTTAGTGGTTGTGTGGTTTGTAGTGCTCCCCATATCTTCTAATTGTTGTCATAACTTTAATTTGGGAACATTAGAGAAGCAGCTGCCCAAATAACAGGCCGGTATGGTGGTTGTTATCTTATTTGGGACGGCGTCCTGTTGAATCCTCATCCAAGCATGATAGACTCTCCACTTTAGAAGCACAAAGCCTCACAGTTCTACAGTACCTGTGTCCACCTGGTGAGATGCCAAACACTGCGGGAAAAAAGTTGTAACAGGAGTGGATATAAAACATTGCGATTAAAAAGAGCTAAAAGAGCTTACAGTTTAAAATAGCATCTTTTCTTTTTAAGCATGTCCAATGTTAGCACGTCATGCTAAAGTTCATCAATTAGCACTAAAATAGAGTTGGATTAACTGAAACTTTGAGCAGATTATAGTACTGCAGGAAAAGTCAGACGGGTTATCAGAAGAAATCGTTTAACCTGAGGGGGGACATGAATCAATGTCTGGATTAGATTTCATGGCAATCAAATATGAATTTCAGTCCAGACGGAAAGTGATGAAATGACCAGCTGTCCAATAAACCGACATTGCTATCAATAGATCCACACAGATAATATGGCTGACAACTAGCAGATACAGAAAAGAGGGACAGGAGCGAGTGATGTAAAGAGAGAGAGAGAGAGAGAGAGAGAGAGAGAGAGAGAGAGACCTCAGCAGGCTTTTTATTACCTGGTCATTTCCCTTTTCAAAATGACACATTTTTATTCATAGGGCTGCTATTCAAATAAACACCAAGTCCTTTAAAGGTTAATGGAATAGGTCTGGTTCGCTACCTTCACCAGCACCCCGCTTACTGCATGGCTGCCATGGCGACGCACCCACAGTTGATTTATGCTGCAGATAATTAGGAGCAAAGACGACAGGGCCCACAGGTGTGAACACGTGCATTCACACACACACACACACACACACACACACACACACACACACACACACACACACACACACACACACACACACACACACACACACACACAAACGCCATTATAAAGGCGCTGGCCCTCTCGCGCAGTGCCACAAAAACTCATTATCAAGTGGTTTTGCTTCCTAGATTTAATCCCCCTCCAATTTGGCAAGTCCAATCATCGTCCTTCATTTTCATTCAGCCTGACAACTTGGCTGGCCCTCGGCGCTGATACCTTTACACAAACACACACACACGCACACACACACACACACACACACACACACACACACACACACACACAGACGTCTGTCGCCTGGCAAGCATGATGCCCCGCCTCTGTTAGTCCTCAGAAACACGCAGCAACAACCCCTTGTCGTATATAGAAAGGCGGGGGCCAGTAAACAGAGGTTCTTCTTCCTCTATCTCACCCGTCATGTACACTGCAGACCGCCTGATCCTGATCGCAGGCTCCCTTCACCTCGGGTCCCCATTGACGGTGTGAAACTAATCCAGCCAAATGGGTTCCATCAAGTGAAAATGGAAAGGTAATGATACCTCTGGCACTTTGGGGGCCCCTAAACGTCTCCTCCACTCTTTCTCTTCTTCTTTTTTCTCTCTCTCCTTTCCTCCTGCCATGTCCTGAGAGGTTTCAGGTTACCGCCGAACACGGATAGTGTCTCTCTCTAATAGGAGCTTCGTACTACAATGCTCTCATACTTACGGGTGTGCACGTGAGAGCGTACTATAGGCACTCACATAAAAGGGTTTCAGGGCCGAGGAGAGTTGAAAAGCAACATCCTTCCACCTGACAACCCTTATCCAACCTCCTTACTTCCCAAAGGCCTTTCTAAGGGCTCACTTAATAGACTGAAGATCCCACACGGCAACAGACATACGCAGGTACACACATACACACACACACGCACACGCACACGCACATGCACGCACACACACACAAACGCACACAGACACACACACACACACACACACACACCAACATACGGTGCAGGTGACATCAGATGGATGATGGGGGCCACTGCAAGGCCGAGGGCTCTTCTTTCATCAGTCCAGTTTATCTTAAAAGTGCACACTCCCTTAGCGCGCATAGTGACACACAAAAACACTCCCCTGGCACCTCTCCCGCCCCCTTACACACTGCAGAGACATGCAAAGCCAAAAGTCTGCAACTGTAAAAATGATGGATGGCGGCGTGAAATGCGACCTTTCTTTTTGCATTTTCCTGTCACTCCACTCCTCCCCCTTGTAGACTTTCCTGGAAATATTCCACCACGAAACTAAAAAAAGGTTGACCGCAGCAAAGTGGATGTATCGGTTATGAGTCTACCTTCAATGTCTTTTTTGCATGTTCATATATTTGTGTAAGTCAGACACAACAAGAGAAGAGGGATTTTGGGCGGGAGGGTGGTCCGTCATCCTCTAAATCAGTGGTTCTTTTTTTAAAGATATTTTTTGGGCATTTTTATGCTTTATTGATAGTGTAGAGACATAGTTGAAATGGGGCAGAGAGGAGAGTGACATGCAGAGAACGACCGCGGGCTGGAATCGAACCCTGGTCCGCTGCTGGCCGAGGCCCATGGGGGGGACGCCCAACCAACTGAGCTAAGGGCGCCCCCTTAAATCAGTGGTTCTTAACCTTTTTTCATCTGATATAGCCCCACAAACTTTCATTTATAAAGCTACCCCTTATTGACTTCCGTCATGTTACGAACGTGTTTATTCAAATGAATTTGAAACTGAAATATTATTTAAACTACAAATAATATAATAGTGCAAATTGTTACTACTTATCTTTCTTACATTTAACTTTCAGTAGATTTGGTGCACATTGCATTCACACTACTAAAGCTTGGAGTAGCAGCTGGACATTTAAACAAAGTAAATGAAATGCATAGAAAGAGATACATTACCATAGCCTATCTATTATAACCATACATGTATTACTATTGGCTACCTATTTAATCAATTCTTCCATTACCATTAATTACATTTATCCATTATTTTTTAAATATTTTTTAACCATTCATCCGATACTTCAGCTATACCTTTTTTTAACCATTGAACCTGCTTGCTAACTAGCAAGCGCGGTGATCTACATTTTCTAATCAAATTATCATTTCTATTTCTTCAAATTATTTGAGCTATGCAGAATCCTTCCAGTAACCCCCTGGCAGCTGCAGAAGTATACTCCTACGTTACCAAAATCACTGCTCTAAGTGAAACCACATTTCATCCCAGATGGACTATGCAGTCATAGCCTACGTACATGTTGCTCTCTCTGTGCATTAGAGGGTTAGGTGAGTGGGGGGGATTGAACGCACCACTGCGCTCCAGATGTATACATGAGGGGTAATATTTTAAGGTTGTATTTCACAGATGTTGCTGGAATTTTCTTCATGCTCCTCTCAAAGTGGTGAGATTTCATGGGGGCAGATAAAGTCAGGGAGAATAACGAAGAGTGATGGGAGCCAGGGGCGTGTGAACTCTCCTCCCTACAAAACCCTCACATTCTAAATCATCATCCACATGCACACACACGAACCCACACACCAACGCACATAAACGCATGTCAACGCACCTAAACTTGGACCCAACCCTCAATCACTCACAAATGCCATTCTGAGTTTTCCACCTCTTTCCCTTGAGGGGTACACTCTTCAATCCAACCTTGTTGATTAATGGGCCTTTCATTGGCGAGTTTAATAAATGATAAACAAATGAAGGGTAATTGTATTCACACCAGTCAGGCACAAGACTCAATACTAAAGCCGGTTGATAAGTGCTTTATGGTGCAGTTCTTCCAAAGAATGCTGACTCCAAAAACACAGATTAATGACAAAACTGACACTTTTGTTGCGGCTGATTTTAGTACTTAATTAATGGGAGTTATGTTTGCTGCAGTCAATCCAAAACTTTTCTCAATGACATTGAAAAATGAATGACTCCTTTGAATTTGAGTTAATTATTTTCAACGTCCTTAACACACTATGCACCCAAATGACTTAATGATAATAGTTGTCTCATTGCTTGCCTTGCCTTGCTTACCTTTATTTTTGTGAGCTGAGCAAATCTACTTAAAATGAGAGATGACAAAGAGTGTTAGCGACAACAGTCATCCACTGTGGAGACCCTTTTGAAAAAGCCGGCTTAGTGTTGACCTAAGGCCAAAACAAAGAAAGAAGATGGATTTTCAGACTTAGCTGGCTTTCTTTGATTGTAGTCTCGGCGAGCAGTTATTAGAGGGAATTTCCCAGGTCACACTGACCTGGTTGCTCCAGGCCACTGCATACACTTTCTTGTACCCTTCACAAACAGCAGTCATCCGATCAAGCTGCATTGTTCACCAAAAAGGTTTCAATTGACTTAACAAAACATCAAAGCAGCAGTGCCCACTGCCAACTATCCCTTCACATTCCATGTTTTATACCACAACAACACTCCCTGTCTAAAGAATCAAAGTCTTCTTTTGTGAAAGTCTTGTAGCCCTGTAATAGCCATGGCCTCACATCCCTGACCGCTTGGCTCTCCAGAAGTAAGAAGGAGCCCTGTAGCTCCAGAGTATCACAATAAACTTCCCCGCCCAGAACCCCTGGTCCCCGGCCAAGCCTCAGATATTTCACTTTTGTCGACATGACAATTTTCATTCCAGCACTCTCTCTCTCTCTCCCCCACCCCTCCCCCCTTTACGGCACCCCTCTTTCTCTATCTCCTCACTTGCAAACTATCCATCCCCCTGTGTACAGCCCTGCATGCATAATGAAGACTTGGATTGTGAATCACCGCAGATGTTTTGTTGGACGTCCACCCTTTTGGAGAATTGTGGTTTCTTGTACAGCAAGTGCACTCCTTTAACATGCTCTACACACACACATATGGAAGTTTTTACATTCCAAAGGGTGGAGGAGGGGTGGGGGGGGGGGGGGGGTCACAGGATCAAATGTGGGATGTTGAGAAAAGCTGCATTTTTTCACAGACACACACCAAAAATGATGAAATGATATGCTCGTAAAGACCCAACCCCATCACTTCCATGTGTTCTGCTTTACAACACCCCTATACAATTTATGTCCATCCCTGTTTTCACTAGCGCTGGTCCCACCTGCGCTCATCCATGACTATCGCGATGACGAACCTGATAAATGTATCAGCATTTGGCTTTTCCATCAGCTTATTCTTTCAGGGGTTTTCCAGTTTTCTTCCCTTCTCCTTTGTCTCCGTCACCGAATGAAAAGACCTGTTCTCACAGTTTTATGTGGCCCTGGACTTATCTCTTGCTATCTGGATTCCCCCCACGGTGAGAGAGAACCCCTCAAGCTGCTTGAAGACAGGCCAGGCCCCACAGACACATCACATCAGCTGCACATACATACATTAGCCAGCTGTCCACATGTGTCTTCTTGAACCTGTGTTTCCTCGCCCACACACACACCACACCATCCCCACATTCAGCCTTCAACAGCCTTTCACCGAGCCTGGCATTCTTCTTCTTGTGGGGGGGAATCTCCATGATCTCATCACTGGAATGGTGCGACTGATTATCTCAGAAGATGACCTCCAGTTTTTGTTATGCACTTCTGGAGAGCTTCATAGTAGAATTGTAGAGTGTGTGTGGGTGTGTGTGTGATCTCCTCTTGTCATATCCATGGCTCCGAAAGCAAAACCCTGGATACACGATCTCTCTTTCTCTGCTTTGTAGAAATCAGTTGATCAGCCTGACCCCCCGAGCACATCCACTCACATCAGACACAAGTCTGTTTACTTAAAAGGGATTTTTACCTCGGGGCTGTTTTGATGAAACAGAAAGAATAATAATGTGTCAGGGAGACTCCAGCCAAAGTGTCTCATACTGTTAGTGTTATTGTATTCTCAAAAGGCTCCTCACCACACCCACTGTTCCCTTTCTTGGCTGGCGGGCCCATGTGCGCAGCTGAGAAGAGCGGGCGGGGACGTCCACGGAGAGTGCAGAAGGTGACTTGGATGGCTTTACCGGCTGTAAGTAATGAGTCCACTCCAATGTATACAGGAAAGACTCCCTCGGTGCAGATTAACCCCACCTTTAATCCATCCATCGTCCACTCCCAACTCCCTTAGTTCTTGATATCTATCAATCTATCTATCTATCTATCTATCTATCTATCTATCTATCTATCTATCTATCTATCTATCTATCTATCTATCTATCTATCTATCTATCTATCTATCTATCTATCTATCTATCTATCTATCTATCTATCTATCTATCTATCTATCTATCCTTCCATCCATCCATCCATCCATCCATCCATCCATCCATCCATCCATCCATCCATCCATCCATCCATCCATCCATCCATCTATCTATCTATCTATCTATCTATCTATCTATCTATCTATCTATCTATCTATCTATCTATCTATCTATCTATCTATCTATCTATCTATCTATCTATCCATTGCTTTTCCTCCAGGCCCCACCTGCTGCCTTGGCCCCCGACTTTCTTTTCGGGACAGGGGGAGTAATTACACGATGAAATGAAAAACAAATAACACTCAGTTATTGCCGTCCACTGGGTTTGGATTACGTTGATTGGCCGGTGGGCGCGCTGCGGGGCCAACTCTTTTCAAGCATTGGTTATTAAATTTCTGTCCCGTTCCGCCTGCCAGAAGAGAAGAAAAAATACCATCTGCACCTTCTGCAGAGCTTTCCTCTGTGATCTGGTTTTGATATAGGGCGCAAGCTGCAAATCATTTTCTAAGTAGGGGAACGATGGATTCACAGGAGTTGTGTTATGGTTTTTAAATGACCCAAAATCCACACGATGGACATTCGGCGCTACCCTTTTTTACTGCACAATTAAACAAGTTAAACAATCTAGAGCTGTTTAGGCCTGATTGAATGACAGAAATCTGGCGATCTTCAGCGTAAGCAAGTCAACGGGGCAATGACAGAGAAACTACCATGCTGTATACTCTGGATATATTGGACAATTCTGTGCCTTTCAATTTATGTCTAGAGTGCCTATGTTCAGTATGCAGGGAGTAATGGTTTGGATGTGGAGTTGTTGAATGTATGTGTACTAGTGTAGCATGTCAGACTTTCCAATCTTATGGCAGGACAGGAATGTTGATAATGGATGATCCTGCAAAATGTAAATGGTAAATGGACTCCACTTATATAACGCTTTTCCCTGGTTTTTCACAGACTCAAAGCGCTTTACATTGTTTTGTACACATTCACCCAATCACACACACATTCATACACCGATAGCAGCAGCTACCATGCAGGGTGCAAGCTAACTATCGGGAGCAATTCGGGGTTCAATATCTTGCCCAGGGACACTTCGACATGTGGCAGGTAGGCGGGGGATCGAACCTCCGACCCTGCACACCAGAGGGGAACTCCCTTCCCACTTCGCCACTGCCGCCGATGTGTTTCTTCTTCTGGTGCAAACATTTTTAAAACTGTCCTTTTTTCATGTCTGCTAAAGACAACCTTGGTGTGAGTAAAGTTAGGAAATGTGTACAATGCAAGAACATGTTGGTTAAGTCATTGTTAGGGTTAAGGCACCTTGGGACTGTGCGTCAACAATGGTTATGTAAGAAACAAAACTTTGCCGCAATCTGTGTCTGACTGTACAGTATCAATTTGAGGCATGTCAGATGTGCTCTCCCAGGTTTTCTTTCTATCTCAAATTTCCTTTTTTGCTTAACCTCCTCTGTTTTCGCTGGCTGTATTTGATCTCCAGAGCTCCTACTTGGCCTTCAGTTGAGGTGTTTCACAGTGGGATCCAGGAAAACCATTTAGAAATAATGACCAAAGATTTGTCTCACAATTATCCTATTTGGTCACGGACAACCCTAAATTGCACATTGCAAAAGAGGCCATTAGGCGACTAAAACACTTGGTTATGGTTAGGGAAGGACCATGGTTAAGGCGGTGTACATCCAGTGATGTACCAGGTCTGTGACTGGATGCGAGGTCTGGTCACTATCATGCTCCAAACCATACATTTAAACTGTGAGGGCACACTACTTCACGCAATGGCATTGAACGTTGGCATTCTATCCAAAATGGATATCATTTTACAGTGCTGGGCTGGAATCGGAGAGACCACATTTTGCATCTCACTGCAGACCAGCAATTAACATTGGAAGTGTTGTAGTTGCCTCACCCTGACCAATCTTCAAATAAGTGTATCTGTCTTAATCGTTCTACCGTTAACCAAACAGCAATTTAGTCACCGTGTGCACATACTGTAGAAAGCTAGAAGTTTGAAAATGTTGGCATTTGACATATTCTGAGGTTTTGTAGAATTGTCCAATATTCATGTTGGCTCACAATTCTTCCCATTCTACCTCTGCAGCTTTGCAATGATACAGCCTTCAAACACATGTTACATGGACAACATCATCTGATGTTTGTTATTGTACATCTAAACCAAGTAAATATGACATGACGAACATCTCAAGCAGTATTAATTATAATATTATACCTCTAGGCCTCTGTGAATGGTTGATGAGTCAACAGTGAGACCGCTCATTTGTTACTCCTGTCAATACTCCCTTTTTGTGTACAGGCACTTCTGGTATCACTCTCAGTGTGCACACTGCCAGAGGATACAGTTGTTCAGTTGTCCACCCTCCAGGCTGCACAAACAGGTTTTTGTCGCATCTCCTTCAAGTGGAGTCAGACATGCAGGCCCCATTTGTTTTGCATGTAAATGCTCGGGGATACTTTCTTTCAACAACATCAAAAACATCTAGGATCATCAATCAATCAGACATGACAGAAACTGTAACCTCAGTAGTTAGCCCTTACGTTGTTTTTTTTTATGCCAAACAATAGCCGAGCTTGTTCAAAAACAAACCGTTTTTTTTCCTTTACCACAGTTGCCTATACACTTTTCATCATTAGGTTCAATATTTTCAACAAAGAACATTTTTGTCTAGTACCATCTGTACATTTGGCTGTATTTATGTATATAATTTACATATTCTGACTGTATTTAAAGCATCCATGTGGATGAAGTGCAAAGTCACAGCTGTCTGAGCCTTGGAAACTGCAAGAAAGCAACACATTTTCCCCCCGCTTTAGTGTGATAGACTGCCAGGCGATTTAATCCTTCAGTGCGTAGAATTAATTTAGTGTTCCTTGATTCTCTGGCCCAGAGCAAAGGGCCATATGGTTCGACTGGACACTATGCTCCCTGGATGACACAGCTTCAAACCAGAGGTGAAGCAGATCTGGGATCAGATCAGCAATATGAATTAATGAAAAATATTGACCTGAAAAATACACGAGTGACACATTGGATATCTCTGAGGAACGTCCCGGCAACTTCTCCTGCCAGACCTTTCTGATTGACACCGATCAATATTGCCACTTCCCCTGTGTCTAACTTATTGTAGTTGTGACAGAATAACTGGCTAACCAGAGAATTGGGGCTTGTTAATGTGCCATTGATAGCTGCAGCTGTATGCACGGGTGGCCTGCTATGACAAGTCCTGCCTCATTTGACACCTGACCCCAGGGCTGCAGGGGAATGGTAGTGACATGCTGTTCTCTCTGCTGCGCCGCTGTGGCCATTATACTGTATGCCTTTAACTAGCATCAGTCAAAGCACTTTGACTAGCACCACTGGACTTTACTAAGTGGAAATAAGTGGAAATAGGCATTTGCTACACCATATTTTAGCATACCATTCTTGTCAGTATTGGTTAAGCTGTATGAATGTAATGGAAGTGCATCTGATGTTTTTTTATTTTAATTTCTTAAACTAAGGCCAGATTTATAGCAGCTATTACGTTTCATGATGGGTTTGGGTAACCAAAAACTACAAGTGTAGAAGTGAGTGAAGTACAGTATACAAATTGGGATACAACTAAGTTACAAAACCTATAAAGTGATTTTTCAAAATAACCCTTTGAATATATGTGTCAACTTGCATCATTATATTTTTTCTCATTAATTTTTCTGTGGAAGGACTTCATGCTCCCTTCTCTTTTTTTTACCATGCATATTAATGGAGTGCTTGTTGATTTGATCATAATGCACCAGAGCTAAGTGAAGAGTCTTCCTGCCAAAGTGAGTGTTGTCAATATTAGACGTGCTTCATTCTAACAAGCTTGAAGTGCCACAGAGACACATCAGAGCGTCACCAACCGTCCTCCATGCTGTTGCTCCTGGCAACATGGTTTTTACCTGAATGTCAGAGAGAGCTGAGGAGAGATGGTGCCTGGGAGTTTAGATATGACTGAACAAACACAGACTACATGCCAAGAAACAACAATGCAATTATTATCCTGCGTCATCTCCTTTGGCTATAGATGGGAACTTGGTCTAATGTCATGTGTCATGCATCAATCATTTGGATAATGGTAGCTTTTGTCAAGAAGCTTTTTTCTTTACAAGTTGCACATAAATTACGACACATCCCTGCATGTATCAGTCTCTCGCTTTCTTTTTTTCTCCTCGTAAATCTCTCTCCAGGGCCGTTTTCATAATGGCTTTGCATTTTCCTCCGACGACTTCAGGATGGATCAATGAGGTCTTTTATTTTGTTCTTCTGTAACGACATAAATCATCTCATTAAGACATCTTTTGTTTGTGAATGGCATCCCTCCTCCCTCCCATCCCCCTATCTGAAGCTCATTCTCTCAATGTCTCTCTCCTTATCCCTGTTCCCCTTTGAAAAGCAATCTAAAGCGCTCTTCTGGGACACTGGCTTTTGCTGTAATTCAGGAGTAGATTAGGAGGAGATATGGTAGCAGGAGAGGACGAGAATGAGAGGGAGAGAGAGAAAGAGAGAGAGAGAGAGAGAGAGAGAGAGAGAGAGAGAGAGAGAGAGAGAGAAAAAAAGAAAGAAAGACGAAAGGCAGAAAACGGAGAGAGGCGGAGATGGATGACTGCAGAACTCCTGGTATAGACAGCAAAAGTGGATCAGATTAAGTGGAAAGAGGGATGCACGGAGGAAAAGAGACAGGCATCGATAGATTTAGACCGACAGTCCTTGTTATTGGCCTCACGGGGGACAAAGTGAGACCAGAGCCACTCAGTTCCTCTTAGTCTTTCAAAGACTCTCTGTTAATCAAAGATCATACAGTTTCTTCTGGTGGGGTGGGGCCTTAAGATTGGTTAGCCCAAGGGACATCACAGGCTCCAGCATTGTCACACAGGATATACGGATTATGACCATGACAAGCTCGTAACATCGTATGATAAAAGACGGAAATCACAGATAATTACCAACTACTTTGGAAAAATGAACTGTCCCCAAATAAACTGCCAGACCGTTTTAGCCCGATTCCAGGAACTGAGAATGCTGTCCTATCAAAAAGAGCTCTGTAGGTTGTCAATAAAAGATAGAACTGCATGGTGTCAGGAAAAGTTGCCACAGAATTTGTTTGTGTGCGTGTGTGTGTGTGTGTGTGTGTGTGTGTGTGTGTGTGTGTGTGTGCGTGTGTGTGTGTGTGTGTGTGTGTGTGTGTGTGTGTGTGTGTGCGTGTGTGTGTGTGTGTGTGTGTGCGTGCGTGCGTGTGTGCGTGTGTGTGTGTGGTTAAGAGGAACGGCAGATACATCCAAACATCTGCTTTCACTGTGAGTCTAAATGCTTCAGTACACAGCATGATACATGAATGGTGGTTTCGTCTGCAGTAAAATAAAAAAAAACTCATCTTAAACTCGCTACTGATTGGTTAAGATGACATTGTTTCACACTGACTAATGAAATCCACAGTCTCATTACCTACAGTCTACGGTTATGAATGACACTCCTGTAGAAATCAGCATGGTGCACTCATTGACTCTGTTCAAGTGCATTACTCTTGCCAGCAGGGTTCCCACTCCTAAGTGCAGACTCACTAGACAACCCCTCAATCCCTCACAACCTTGAACACAGCTTGTATAGGGGCTGGCTCTTGTTCTCCTCTTGCTTGGCCCCGTTAAGCATGGCGCCCTACCGAGAGCACTCGTCACTCTGTCGCGGCGCTGTGTGTCTCCGGCAGCTGTGGACAGAGAGGAACAGTTGGGAGAATGGGATTCTACTGGACACTGCAGCACACAGCTGGCCTCTGAGATCATTGCCACTGTCAACTTGAGGCAGTGAGAGAAAGCTGTTGAGCTATGAGAAGGGCTACATAGTCTGCTGTGGTCATAATGACAGCGAGCCATAGATGTGTTGTAATGCTGTGATTGGAGCTGTGGTGGTAACATTGTTCTTGGTATCTGTATGTGTTTGTGGGTTTATTTAGGATCCTCATTAGCTCCTGCATTGCACCATCTATTCTTCCTGAGGTCCCCTAGAACTATCCTTACAATAGGACAAGGCAAAAACGAGTGTACACACATTACAATCCACCGTAAACAATACACACACAATAGGACTCACTCTAATTTGGTCCATTCACAACATTCTTCAAATACAACACTTGTTGTATAACACTTACATAACAATATTGTAAAGAATAATACAGGCCAGCAGACAGACTTGTTTTGAATACTTTTGCAGAAGTGTTTAGACTACCAGTTAAGAAATGGAACAGGCCAAATACAAGGCCACTTCACACTTTATACACTTGGCATTGTCACAGAAAAACTGAACTGTGCTGAACTGATCTTAAAAGCTGAAGCAATTAGATTAAAATTGACTGTGTATTGGACTGCAGATTCTTAAAAAAAAAAATAATAATAAGAATGTATATATATGTATATGTATATGTATATATATATATATATATATATATATATATATATATATATATATATATATATATATATATATATAGGTGACCTTGGGTGCTAAGAAAGGCGCCCTCTAAATAAAATGAATTATTATTATTATTATTATTATTATTATATATATATATATATATATATATATATATATATATATATATATATATATATATATATATATATATATATATATATATGTATATGTATGTATATGTGTATATATATATATAGCTATATATATTAAAAAAAAATGTTTTTTGTTTTATTTTTATTTTCTGTAACAGTAACTGTGTATCTGAATCTGAATTTGATGAAAATGGGGGCGGGACCTGATAAGCCTTTGGCGTCTTCCGTCTCCCTTCGGACAACACAAAGTATGATGTATGAATATTTGCAAGACAAAAATTGTGTATTGTGTGGAATTGTCCGAAAGAATAATAAATAAATAAATAAATAACTTGGGACCACTTCATATCAATTTCAACCAAATTTCAATGCAGCAATTTAAATCGTAATGCTCCAATCTATGTGATACAATGCAGTCATTCTGTCTCGTATTGATGTGGCCACACACATTCAGCCGGTATCTGCACTCGGATCAATACTGCATGATGGGTAGCACAAAGCAAAACAAAACTAAATCTCCTATACTTTGATTTTGTCTGAGAACAGAAATACAAATATGCAGTGTCACCGTGTCGTCCTTAAAAAATCGGTGTGAAGACCAGCAATGCGATTTCGCCCTGCATGCCTCAATACTGCACCACGCTGTCCAAACATCACCATAACACGGACTGCACCCCCCTCCCTCCCCACTTTTTTCTCTCACCCTGCTTTTCATGGAGGGGGGCTCCCCAGTAACAAGTTTGATTGGAAAGCATCCAGCCCCCTGCAACCAATCCCCCGGCAGTACCACACACAGACACACACACACACACACACACACACACATGCACACTCGCGCACACACACACACACACACACACACACACACATGCACGCACACACACACGCACACACACACACACACACACACACGGTTTCCGTGGCAATTGTGGTGGTGCAGTGGGGGCAGACAGAATGATTTGGTCTATGGAGCAAGCCAGACTATGGTGATGGAGGGGGACTATAGGCCTCCACCAGAGAGCCAGAGGGTGGAGGTGCAACACTAGTCCATGGCCAGAGAGGAAAACAGGCATGTTAGGGGGAATGACACATTATAAATTAATTAGTTATTATTTTCACCTCACATGGTCCCACATGTGGATTTGGATCTAAAATGGGCGTTTTAATAATGAATGAAGGACAAGTGAGTAAACCTGACACGTAGCAAATGTTTTTAACTCACTGAGTAAACATGCATTTTTCAGCATCTCCTCTCCCCTTCTGATTTTGCCCATTTCTGTCACACTGTGTTGATGTTTGTTTAAAGCATCACTATTCCTTCTCTTTCCAAAAAAAAAAATAAAAAATGGGGCTGTAATGGCCGACTCTATGGCTGTCTGGTTTGTTCGAATTGGAACCGGATGTCACACAGCTTCCAAAAACTGGGCTTTTTGGAGATTACCCACCCTGAACTAGTTCTCTCTGGTTAGTGGAATGAGATTAACTACTGCTGCTGCTGCTGTGTGTGCCTACAGTGTACATGTTTACGTATCCAGGCACATATGTGCATCTGTGAAAAAGTAGGAGATCGAGCTAAAGAGGGAGAGAAAGAGGTAGAGAGAGAGAGAGAGAGAGGTAAAGAGAAAGAGACGGATAATGTGTGTTTGTGCTTCCCCAGCATCCTTTTGTCAAATGTGGCTTAGCCCAAAATCATCTGTTTAATCTTGCCGCCATTTTGTTGTCTGGTGTCTATGGCTCTACTCTATCTCTCTCATGGCAGTCAGAGCGGCTTAACTTCCCAGGACGGTTACCATGGCAACACCGACAGAGGTTTAACCAGTGGCCATGGCGATGCACTGCGATGTGGCTGGCCATGGTTTTTGGGATACACAGGGGGAGGTTGGGGGGGAGGGAGAGGGGGATGGCAGGGGGAGGTTGGGGGGGAGGGAGAGGGGGATGGCAGGGGGAGGGAGGGCCTGTGCAGTCAGCCACACCTTGGTAAGGGAGATGGGAATGGTTGAACGGTGCCTGATCCAAGGTTAAGGTTGTACATTCAAAATTCATATTTGTTTCCAATTCACCGGCCCGTCGCTCTCTGTCTGATCTGCTTGTGGTTTATTTTACCAAACAGCGCTGGCAACATGCATGCATGAGCGGAGGGGCATTTATTTTTTTGTCTTTTCTCTGGCTGCGTGTCAGACAAGCTCATTTCTGTGTGTGTTCGGTGTGTGTGTGTTTGTGTGTGTGTGTTTGTACCATGTGCATGCGTGCATTTCTGGGCAGTGCAGCAATCGGCGCTGTCTGGTCCTCAAGAGACTCGAAAGTTGCATCCCCACGGTGGTTAGAATTCTCAAATGAATCGCTCTGCCATTTTCCCTCCACCTTGAACGGACTGGATTTTTTTCTTCATCTCCTCTATTTCTCTCTCTTACACTGCAGCCGAATTGTTACTCGAAAAAAAGCGTTTGGTGTAAATACTGCTATTGTTGGAGGCGGTAATCAAACATTCATGAGGGAGAGGGATCTAGGGGGAGAGAGGCAAGAGAGAAAAATCTAGGTCACGGATTCACTGGCAAGAGTCTGCTGCTTGGCCGAGTACGCTCGCTCTCGTCTCATTTGTATTCCTCTACTCTCCCTCCTCTCATCTTCTGCCCTCCCATCTCTCCATTGATCCATCCTCATCATCTAAACCTTCACTTTTTCATCCCTATAATGATATGTTTTACTATCCCTATTGGCAGGCGTCTTCAATGACACATTACCGCCATCGTTCTTTATAAGGAAATCCAAGAAACGCGTACGGACCATGTTATAACCACAGGTTAACGCCTGCAGACAGCTTTAGCCGGTAGCTCATAGTAATGGCTCCCTATAGGCCAGTCATCAGTCAAGGAGAAGGTCATGTTGTCAGATCATTTACAGCCATCTCCAAGCCAACTGTGGCCGCTCTGAGCAACACATTAGAAAAAAGTCTGACCTTGTGGAAGTGTGGTTCCAAGGTGTCAGCCAGGACGAGACGGGTCGGCGCTACATCAGGGAACGAGAGAGATGCTCCGAAAAGAAAGGAAGCCAACCCCTTTATCTGGAACCCTTAAAGACTATTTAAAGTTTGGACTATGACATCTTATTTTTTTCTAATGTTTGAATCTGACTTCTTAATGTTCTGTTAGCTCAACTCCTGAGATGTGGGAACAATGCAACTAGCTAAGTCCAAAAAAAGCCAGGCCCTGAACCAAAATCCAGCTCTGGCCAAATTAACAACAAGTATGTCCTATGTATTGATATTTGAGTTCTTGCTGAGAATTTGATGGGAACACCTGTACGTTAACTTTTGAAGCTACATGCTCCATGACTTCGGTAATATCCCTTATAGACAACTGTATGTGCACTATACACCAAAGGTTAAAGTTTACTCAGGGAGTCTGTGTGACAACGAAATGTTTTACATTTACTGTAAAAGAAGTGACAACCATACGTATCCCACATCCTCTTTTAGGGGGAGGAAGTTATGAGTTTTGTGTGTGTGTGTGTGTGTGTGTGTGTGTGTGCGTGTGTGGCAGCTTGCATGATCGCCTCTGCCCCCCTGTGGGTTTGCATGCTTTACTTTTGCGTGAATGCTGATTGTAATAGGCTACTGGTCTCGCGAGAAACTAAATCCCTGGATCTGACCATCACTCCCCCCTCCCTCTTTCTCCCCCTCCTCTCTGCGGTATTAAGAGGGGCCGAAATCCACCGTCCACTCCAAACCCAACAGACTCACTGGCATTGAACTCTCTCCAGCTAATCCATTTGTATGTTTTCAATTACATACGCGGGACAAGTGGACAGTAAGCTCTTGGCCTCTGCCTGGAAATCGTTGTCCCTCGTGACCTAAATATATCAAGCTAAAGAAGAGGAGGGGGGGGGGGGGGGGTTAGAGGGGGCAGGGATGTCTGTGGGGGTTAAAACAAAATCATATAAAAATACAAAATAGGTCACGTATTTCCCAGTTCCAGGGCCGCAGTATTGGATTGAGCCGTGGAGAAATAATCACGGTCATGTTTGAATCTGACAGGCATATTGCCTTCCCTCTTCTCGGTCACCATAGACGCGCCAACTGGCTGAAAGAATGACTCAGTTTTCTGTGGTGAACGAGCTCACTCCGTCTTGGCTTTAAAACACAACTCCCGGGAGGCAGTAACAAAAAAAAAACAGAAGGATGCAAGTTCTCAGCTCGACTTGCAGCTTGTGTGGAGATGCTTATGAATGAGTCTGCCCATAAAAATGTATAAGAAACTAAATCCATAGCATATTACATGGCTGAAATGCCAGCGGTGCACAGAATCCAATGAGCCGCATTAAAAGTATACGACCAGTTGCAGGCAGCCACATCAATTTTTATCTCCCTTATTTTCTAAAAAAATCCTTTAACGGGATTGTTATTTTCTCATTTTAATTCCAACCCTCCTCACCAGTGGCATGTAGGGGGGTGCAGAGGATGCAATTGTCCCGGGCCTTTTTTGTTGGTAACAAAGTGCCCTATCTAAAATCTTAATTCAAAACTAAAACGCTAATGTGCCTTCCCGACCTTGCCCTTCGGTCATACAAGGGGCATTTTTAAGGCTCAGGTGCTGCTCTGGTGTGCCCCCTGCGCAAAAATGAACATTCTTCTTTTTACTTCATAGTAGTGGTATGGTAGCATGATAGTTGCTAGTAGGCAAACACGAGCCCACAAACCCCTAACTTTTTTTTCCATCTAAAGTGGTTCCTTAATGGGACACGTCTACACTCCCTTTTTGCCCTAAGGTCAAAATAGAGTGCCATTTGAGCTGCTCAAGTGCCCCTGTGATGTGACCTTAGAGCATAAAATAAGATTGTATGTGTCTACCATAGTGGCTCCATACTAGCATGTAAGCCACTACCTTTTTTTCATTTTTCAGTCCTACTCCTTAGAGACTCTGTGCACGCCACTGCTCCTCTCCCTCCATCTTTGAGTCTGGCTTCTCTGTCCTCTATCCTCTTCTTTTTCTTTTCTCTTTCCACTTTTTAGGCTCAGCAGACCTCAAAGTAAACCTGTCCTCTCACCTCACCACTCCCTCTTTCATCCCTCGCTCCCTCCCTCCTTCTACAAACCCAGCCCACCCGTTCCTCCCACAACCTGATGAAGAAGAACGTCCCTGACAGCCTCATCAATAACTCAAAGAGGCTTAAACACACCTCCAGCTCCACCAGCCCGGAGCTTTTTATAGCTGAGAATTAGCCGCTGATGTCTCTCTCTCTCTCTCTCTCTCTCTCTCTCTCTCTCTCTTCTTCCACATTATTTCATTATTATTAGCTGGAAGCGGTCTCTCTATCTCCGTTTTTTGCTCTTCTTTTTCCTCCCTTCCCCTCCCCCCACCACTTCCTCTGACTGTCTTTTCCTTCCATCAACTATTGACCTGAAGGCTGGACTTTAATAAATGTCACATCCCATCAAGCGGAGCAGCGTCTGTGGGGAAAGAGAGAGAGCAGAGAGGGGGCAGACAGAGTGTCCCCTATAGCCCCTCCCCCCCCCTCGCAGGATGACAGTGCTATTAAGTTGTCCTTCTCTTTGGCTTTTACCATATTAACCTGGAGTCCGCCTGCAATTTTCCCCTGTGTGAAGCCCCTGACCCTTTAACCTCAGCGTGTGACACAAAAATACTGTGTTCATGTGTAAAACGCAAACAAACTGACAGGTTAGATTGTACATTTTAAATCAGTGCTTTAAACATCTATCTATTTATACCTAGTCTGCACACTTACCGTATATTGCATATTGCACAATTTCTCAAGTTTCTACAGCATTAGGTTTTGCCACATGTTTTGCACTACTTATAATTCATTTATTGCATATATATTTCTTTTCTTTTTATCCTTTGCACTTTTTGCCCCGTGGGTCGTAAAAAAAACATGTTTTCGATTCCCCTGAATGTTCGGTACATAATGTAGAAATTGACAATACAGTTGACCTGACTCGGGCTAAGGGTCTGAGGTAATATTGTGTACGGACTGTGAAGCCCAGTGAGGCAAATGTCTATTTGTGATATTGAGCTATATAAATACAAACTCATTTGATTTGATTTGATTTGATTTGACTTGACCTGACATGACTTGTGACCTGTTTGGCGCTTCCTCTCCTTAGACGAGACTAGTGATGATGTGAAGCAAGGGGACTGTGGAGACGGTGTGACCTTGAATGTCCCCATGAAGTCGCAGAGTGAGGAGTTTGTTTTCTTCTGTTCTTCATGCATGTGATTCTAAGAGGGTGATGAAGGTAGGAGGAGGGGAAAATGAGTGCACATTTATTTACACATTTTCTTCTCACATTTTGCATCAGCATAAGAAGTGTGTTTCCATGTTTGCATTCCTCTCAACACAGGAATGTATGTCTGACTGTTGTCACTGAAGCGCCCGCTGCAGCGTTTAGACTGAACCCGCTCTGACTTCCTGTGTCTCATCCAGCCGAGTCCAAAACACAGAGAGGAGTTTGCCCCAGCATGCATCACTGCCTCTGTATGGAGTGCGCTCCAGCGAGCAGGGGGAAAGTTTTTCATGTTTGGCGTTATCTCAAAGTGCTCCTTTAAAGAAGACTCATGCATCAGTAATGGGCAGTCCTGGGAGTGCGGCGCTACGGCGGCCGCTAGTTTGACCGCCCGTGCCCCATATAATGGTAGTGTCTGCCGTCAGGGGATCACAGCTCGCAGAGGTTCAGGCTAAAAAAAAAAAATAACAATGCAGTGATGCAAAACAGAGTGGAGTCTGCTGCCTCACTGCTTTTTCTGAGCAAAGAGCTTTGTGTTCAGAATGTGGTCGCTTTTGTCCGACACTCACAGCAGTCTGCTCTACTCTCAATGGCAGTTTTACACCAAAGTTTAGCCTGTGTTGCTACTAAAGTAGAATACAATGATATTCAGTGCAATGATAAAAAGAGAAATCTTCATATTGATGCAACTTGACTTGACTGAAACGATTCACTGAACAAAACAGCTGCTGAATAACTTTCTGACAATTGACAAACAGCTAAATTGTTTTCGCTTATGACCTTTTCTCGATGACATACTCACTTCACAATAATTTGCAGTTAGAAATAAGAGCGGGTAGGCGACGCTCTTAGCTCAGTTGGTAGGGCGTCCTCCCCATGGGCCTCGGCCAGCAGCAGACCCGGGTTCGATTCCAGCCTGCTGTCGTTCTCTGTATGTCACTCCCCTCTCTGCCCCATTTCAACTCTGTCTCTACTCTCTACACTATCAATAAAGCATAAAAATGCCCAAAAAACATCTTAAAAAAGAAAAATAATAATAAGAGCGGGTCAAAGGAGTCATAGGTTTGTCACTTCCAGATAAGTTATTAAATGAATGCAACAGCTAGATACAAACTGGCAAAGTTGTTCAGCTTGTCATACCAAAAGTTTCATGTTTTACTACTTTTTTATGAAGCATTAGATAACGTATAAACATTCATACATACATAAGATAAAACTAATAACATGTTTTTAAATCTGTTAAAAAGTGGTACCAAACGCGGTAAGTCTATTAATCAGATTTCGACCAAATTGAACCAGACAGGAGATCCCTATATGAGAACTTTCCTTAATGAGGCATCTACTCGGAACAGGTGTGTCTACGCTCTGCCTCTCTCTCTCTCTGGTCCATGGAGGGGTGGTGTGGGTCAGGTGCTGGACGGCTGCTTCTAATTAGCCTGTCTCAGTGACAAGTGTATCCACCGCCTTCCCCATCCACACCACGCAGAGCCGGGCTTAACTGAGCGAGTAATGGCCGCCCCGAGAAAGCAGCGTGACCTCACAGCCCCTCCCCTCTGGCTACGCGGCAAATTAGATGAACACTAGGTAAAGACAGCGGCGGCTTTGTTTATATCTGTGTGCAAATGAAGGAGTGAGTACTTTCATACTTATGCTTGTGTAATGGTTATAAAGATGTATTTTTCTGGAATGCTTTTAAATACAAAAACGGACTTAGCACTCTATCGTTATCTGTTATCCATTGCTTCGCCCTTTTCACGTATAATGGGATCCCGGTGAAATATGTTTTTGTGTAATCCCATGTTTAGCTTAGGATCCATTATTTATTTATTTACTACAACACTTTTCATGAATGCTAAATTAGATTAGTTGTTGCAGTGTTTCTTTATTTCACGTTATTTAGAGTTTTATCTGTAGATGCTCTGGGTTCGATTAGTTTAGTTTACTTCATTCAGCCTGTAGGGGAATTGCGTGCTCGCCGTCGCCATTACAACTTTGGACTTCAACTAACAATACTGCGTCCTCGTTGTTTTTCTATACCCCCCCCTACAGGGGAGTAAATCTTGTGTGTGTGTGTGTGTGTGTGTGTGTGTGTGTGTGTGTGTGTGTGTGTGTGTGTGTGTGTGTGTGTGTGTGTGTGTGTGTGTGTGTGTGTGTGTGTGTGTGTATGTTCCCTCTGATGGAGGCCAAGCCCTCGCCACCTGCTCAGGAAGCCTTTTTAGGGCGGCATGTGTCAAATGATGACATTAGCACTTCTGACCGACCGCTGGCGCTCCGCGGCTGATTCACAGGCTTGGCCTTAGGTCTACTGTTGGAGTGCGTGAGCCAGCTTTGTCAGCTAAATCAAATTGGACACGCTCCAGGGATCCTCTACTAGAACAGGCTATTTCAATAAGACATGAATACCTTTCAGGAATGCTTAAGTTTAGTGCAAATAATCACATATATACCTGAGGGCTCGCTCAGTGAAACCCCCCCCCCCCCCCCCACACACACACACCCAAAGCCACCCCTCTGCACCTAAGTACCTAAGCAGGGTGCTTAGCAGAACCAACAGCAGGCAAAGGGAAAACAAACACAGGGGCCACCAGTAAATCACCTCCATCCGCAGCAGCTCACCAGGGATTGGATGGCACCGGGAGGCCCTGTGAGAAACAGAAACCAGGGAGGAGGACTTATGGTGCTTTTCAACTACATGGTACTGGCTCTATTCTACTCTACACTATTTGCCTTTTTTGGTTTTCCACTATGGAAAGCGTCCCTGGTACCTGGTACCTACATTTATGGTCCCTACTCTGTCGAGGTTCAAGGGACCCAGTATCTAAACGGTGGCGTGAAAGACTGCAGACCACTGATTGGTCAGAGGCTTTCATCAGTGGCTGGCACCCTATACTGCACAACAAACATCCAAGGTACTGTTGCCTTTGCAGTTTTTGAGCTTGCTGTCTCTTTGGTTTTTGTTCTACTTTCTTACAAAACCAGCATCGCAGTCAACTAAGGCACGGTTGTTCGACAAAGTACAGCCGTTCCGACGAGAAAACAGAGGCAGTGATTGATGCTGCTGGGAGATCACGATGCAGTTTTTGATACTCAAGTCTCGGACACTCACTATACCCAAGCCCCTTCAGCTCACCCCCGCACATTTTCCCCCCAAACAAGTAAACAGAAGAGGGTAGGCAGGGCAGGATGGGCGGAAAGAAGTGAAAGACACGGACATGGTCCCGGTCGTGCCAGATATCTAAACAACGTCTCTCCTCTGTCACGCCTTAGACTCCCCCGTCCCCCCCTTCCCCTTCACACTTCTCCAATCCCATCATCCTGAATGGCAGGAAGCGGGTTCATTTGTCCTTTGACCTGTCTGGAATGTTTTCCTCCTCCGTCCAGTGAGCAGCAGCAGCAGAGGCAGGGTCGGCGATGGAGTAAGGCCCGTCACGAGCTGATAATGTGGAGCCTATAAGAAAAAAAAATACTGTGACCTCTTGCACTGCCCATCCATCCGCATGAGGAGTTTATAAACTGTACAGAAAGTTTAATTTTTTCTCCACTAAATTGTATGAAACAATCACATACCGAGCAATTCCACAAAGTCTGAATGAATGTCAGAAAGATGTCGCCTGTGATAGGGTGTGACAGGTAGCCTGGCAGCCCCACCAAAAAAAAAAAAAGCAGCCAATCGGTCTGCGTGGCACACTGCCAGCCACCAAATGAGGTGTTCAGCCGCGGTCCCTGGGTGAGCTGCCTCTGGTAATGGCTGTGAATGGGGTTGCGTCTATGGGCCATTAATCTATGGGCTCGGCGGAGGCTAGCAGGGTAATGCTGACTAATGGAGATTAACTTCTTTTTTCGGACTGATGAATAGCACATCCAGCTGATGAGGCCGTGCAATGGCCGCCGTCCTGGTTCCATGATGCGTATTTGTTCCATTCCAAAGCAATGACCATTAAGAAAGAGAAAATGAGTTGGCTGTAACTGTAGATAACTTCTTGTCGAAATGGAAGAGTGTTTATGCTGGCCGGCAATTACACCGCGCATCTATTGTATAAAGGAGACAGCAAATTAATTTGGCATTGCAATGGCTCTGTTGTGGAAGTGATTTTAGTTTTTTTTCCACGTGGTAAGCTCTTTGTTGATGGGGAAACCAATAGTGCACATACAAAGAGAAGTAATAGAAGGTGACATTGCAGCTTGCCGATATTTGCAATGCCACAGACGCTGACGTTGGAGAGGAATTCCCCCGTTGTTTAATGTATAGAACAGTAACATACCAGGCATATACGTCAGTGTGCTGTGAGTGAACCCCTGCCCTCCTTCATGGACCATTTCCATAGCACCAGGCCCCTGAGGCGCTTTACAGGACGGCTCAGTTTCCTCTTATCACGTATGAGATCCAGATGAGACCAGAGCTTTCCACCGAACCAAGGCCCTCTCTACACTGTTCACAATTCAAAGCAGATGGCGGCCTATGCACAAGCTGAAGCTGCCGCGGCACGTGTTTGCCAGGGCAAGATGCGGCCGTGTTATAGCTAACGCACACATTCTCTACCACTAAAGGGAGCGTGATCTAATGTCAGCGGCCGTTAAGCTGAGCCCACAAGCTCGTATACCAGAATGATAGTTTGATTTAAAAACATGGGTCTTTACTGCCGCTCTCCTCTCAGCCTCGATCGTTTTGGCAGAACGGATGAGGCATGATCTCGTAAAGGTCTGAGGAGTGATATGGAAGAGGGAACAGTAGGCCGCTCCCTAACACGCACACGCACACGCACACACACACACACACACGCACGCACGCACGCACACACACACACACACACACACACACACACACACACAGACAGACAGACAGACAGACAGACAGACAGACAGACAGACACACACACTGTCAAGTCAGTATGATGCTGTCACACTCATAAAAAGCTCATTACTGCCCTGAGGCTTTTCTCTATAAACTGTACTGACACACCTATATTATTAAACAGTATATGCACACCTAATTTAAATGGATTACGTAACGTTTAAGGGACATTTAGGGCCAACATTGTATGCTCAAGCCCTCCAGGGAAAGTCATATTAATAAAATGATCAGGATAGTAGTGTGACTAATAAAGTGAATTAAATGGTATCACACCGGTGTTAACATAGGCAACTTAGTTAGATGCAATTTTTGTCTCTTAAAAATATTGATTTACGCATAGTTCCCATGTCAATTTGCTCTTTGGTAACCAGAAACAGTGACTATTCAAATACACAATAAATACAATTGTCATTGAGCAACTATAACAAAAGCTATAATCGCTATTTTTACATAAACATATCACAAGATTAGTCTACAAAAGTGTTTTATTGCAGTCTGCGTCAGTGTTGTTTTTAACAGCTTATTTCTGCTGCTGAAATGAAGGGACCAAAATATCAGAAAATTCAGGTCTAAGAAACATCATTTACTAAATTGACAGTGGTGTGGGGGTGCATTGAGAGTCAAATTCCTGATTTAGATGGAATGACCAGAATCAGCCCGATCCTAACCAAATGCTGACATGTCAGGCCCTCCACGCCCGCCATGGCGTCTGTGGTCTCCTGGTTTGGTGCTGATAGGCTGGGGGGGGGTCTCTCCCCTCTCTAATCTCTGTTTACGTTGCTGTCTGTCTGCAGCATTCAGCACATCATATCGCCAAACAGGCCTTCCTCTCTGACCTTTAGTGTCAGGACGACCTTTGACCTTGCCCGTCCGTATATGCATTCACACACGTACACTACCAGGCCTCCACCTAAAGAATGTGCTATGCAGTCCAGGATGCAGCTGCACTCGCCGCCCAAAGAATAGAGCGATTGAGAACAGAGAGGACCGGAGCGTGAGTGATTTGCGGCTTGTCTGGTTTTTAATGGCGAACTCTCCTATTTGATATATTGTGTTGTCATTTCTCGGTCTATCTGCCTGCCTTCCCCTTTTCTCTTTCTGTGCGTCCTCCTCCCGCTATTTCTCTCATACGCCAATCTTCACTACAGCGGTTTTCTATTAAGATTAGGCCCCAAAAATGGAGGACGGCCAAAGCCTTTGCTCTGGCAGGGTGGTGACATGTGATGTGATAAATGAGTGAAAAATGAATAGGATGTAATAAATAAATAGTAATAAGGCCAATAAAAAGATAGCGTATCACATGTTTCCACGCAGACCTCCTGAGGTCATCCCATGGGGACCCCCAATTTCAATCTTGATTAAGGCCAGCTTTCCTCCATTTAACCAAGTATTTTTAAATTACTTCAATCATCGTATAGTACAATGGCCATGACCTTTACATAAACCAAGGTTTCAAAGTCCATGTGTGTGTTTTTACACAGATTAATTGGCTGTTTTTCTACAAATTCATACTCATCCAGATAGGATTAGTAGGACTGTGTAGAATAGTTCAACATTTTAGAAAAAAGGCTTATTTGCTTTAATACGCCCGACAACTCCTGGGCCGTAATAGTCGTTTCTAGGTGTATGGTTGTCCAGCAACTGCTAAGCTAAAAAGGCTAAATGTCCGTTTTACAGTTCGGATTGAATAAATTACATAGATTGTGTTAGAGAGCTTTACAGTTGCAGAGAGGATTAGTTTTGTTTGTTGATTCAGTTTCCCCGTTTCCAATTTTGGCGCGAGGTTAAAGGTGAAATAAGCGGTTAATTTATATTAATATAAGTGTTAAATCGCTCTTTATTCATACAGTGATCACTTAAATAATGTGCGCATTTCATAAAGCCGATCTCTCAGTCAGCTGCTCTGCATGTAATCGACAAATAAACTTATTGGAGGATCCCGACATTTTTATCCAATCACAAGAGAGAAGGCTACAAACCGACACCCATCTCACTCATGGTCTCACTGCCGGTGCACGCCAGAGCAACAGATGGGTGAATGTTTATGCACCTACAATGGCGGAGCAGGTAAAAATCCTTCCCAATGTCTGTTTTGATGTTTTTTTATCATGTTTTATCACACTTATGGATATGAGATGATGCTAGATAACTCGCTGCTTGTGGACCGCAGTGCATTAATGTGGTGAAGTAGGGACGAGCGAGGGGACTGCTAACTGCAGTAACTGACAGGAAGTTAGCTAAAAGAACCATTCCGCTTACAGCACCTTTAAGCTAATTGGCAAAATTTAACAAACAGATATGTCATGCATTCATTACTATGGCAGTAGTTTTTATGATTACTGTAATAGGCCCCAGAAAAATTTCCTCAAGTTTTATTGCAAAACATGAAATGTTTTTTAATCAAATGATTTCCTTTGTGAGCTTGCTGATCTGCAAAACTGCACCTTTAAAGCATCACTCCATTCTCACAAAATGAACCTATAGGATGTAGTTCTTAGTTAAATCAGGCTCTTACAATGCTCACAGTGGAAGTGGAGCTCTAAAATGGGTCTCTCTGTCCAGGCGACGCTACACAGATTATTTTTCTGTCCTGAAATATATTACCTGACCAAAGGAACTTTCATACATTCGGTACCTAATCGTTTGGAAAACTGGAAAGGCTGCACTTTAGATGTGGATGGTTCACACTTTTTTTTCTCTTCAGTTCACACACATAAAGTGTATTCATGGGAACACTTTTAAAATGCAAACCCTCTTTCTGGAAAGGTTTAACATCTTAGTCCATTCTGAGGCCACCAAACATCAGAAACATTCTGCAGCTGCCTCCTGTCTGCTATGAATTGGGAAAATATTTTTGTGAAACTGTGTGTCATTTTCAGGGGAAAAATAGCACTGAATCATTCCCCCTCATTATCAACAAAGACCAGTTGTTGTGTCCAAAGCCTTGGATTCCTAAAGAAAGAGTTATGTTAAAGAAATGCATGCAATGCTGACTGTGCTGCCCCAGGCCAGAGAAACAACACCTGCAAAGAGTCCATCCTATTTCCCGTTTAATACTTGTTAAACCACAGTATCACAGTGTTTCACATTCTCAAACGGGAGGAATCCTCTCGGGCTGGCGGCGAGAACGTATACTCCTCACATCAGACTGTCCCCTCAGTTTACCTGTAAATAGACAGCAGTATTCGCCCCAAAGACGAGACAAGGGTTATCTTCTATTTGAAAAACAAGAAGCTTCAAAGGTAACCTATTATGCAAAATGCACTTTTTCATGGTGTTAATCAACATTAGTATGGGGGTATACAACGCCCCCTCATTTCCAACCTAACGTTGCACTTCCTCCACCTGTGATAAGCATAGAACTGGCAGTTAGCTTTCAAACCGGCAGTTAGATTCAGGGCCAATCAGGGCAGACTGGGCTTTTTGGAAGGCGGTGCTTAAAGAGGCAGCCGATAGAGAGGGTTAGCTACATGACATACATCACGCAAAATTCAAACAGCATCTCAGAGCTTAGAGACAAGAGCCACCAATTTAATTCAATTGGTGGCCAAGCAACTTGACCTGGGTTTAGAGCGGTAGGATGAAGGGATGAGAAGGAAGAAAGATGTGGCAGGATGATTGATTGAAAATATAGGTTGGAGAAGATGAAAGATGTATGTTGTGGGATTTAGGTCAAAATGTCTCACATGGTTGAGTGATCTTTCAAAATATGGAATCAAGAAATTTACCCCCCACACCCCCTCCCCTCCCATAGGAAATCAGCCCCCAGGCTATATATGGAATATAATACGCTTTTTTCATATTGCACGGTGCAGCGTTTGGGTCGAAATCCTGTCAAAGTGCGTTTGGAATCAGAAGTTGGAGCCAGAGTAACCTCCAATGAAGAAGTGTACATCGAGCCAGTTCATGTTCCCAATGCGGGCAGACCACAGAGACAGTCCCACGGTGGCCTGTGTCCTAACCATTTCCGTCTTACATTCCACAGCAGAGCACTATGGGGACAAACCTGCACCAAGGTCCCAGAATATCGGTGCAAAACATTCCCATCCCACCTCCCCCCCTGTGGGACCTTTTCCCATGAATTCGATGCCAAAGTAAAATTTGACATGTAAAACAAACTAAATCGCCTATTAGTTGTACATCTGCAATGAATCAAAAGGCATTCTCTCAGTGGTTGTTCAACTTTTGTTTTGTGTGTGTCCTGCATACATAGAATGCCCCCCCTCCATCTTCTAGGGGCTATTACAATACAAACCACTGTGGAGGAAACACTCACTATTCCAATCTCCCATTATACCAGTGCAGCCAATCATGAGGGAAATGAGAGCACCGCATTTAGTTTCTGCTGAGCTCAAGATTTTCCAACATTTCTAAAGAAAGAAACGGAGTCTCAAGACAGAGGGGGAAGTGATGACAGTCAACTTGCTCCAGAGTAAACTTTCTTTGCACTAGAGTCAGCCCCTGCGGTCTCAGAGGATTTCCTCTTGTGTCGTACATCTAGTAGACTGGCCGTATAGTTGGCCGCTAGTTGCCCTGTGGTGATTGGTGCGGAGTGAGGGAGTCCAGAGCAGCACACACATATCCTCTATTGATCTACAGATGGCTATAATAGAGGTTCCTCAATCTTAGCCAAGTGCACAGGGATTTATTTAGCGCTCCACACGCTGTGCTATTGTAGCAATTCTTTTTTAGTGTGCCATAACCTGAATTGAACCTTTTGAAGTCAAACGGAAATTCAAATTCTCCCTTTATGTTACTGCAGCTATCGCTATATACTGTATGCATTGTTCGCTCTGTTCAGAGCCCGCGAGGACACAAACGTCTGCAGTTTTCAGAGGTGTGTGTGTGAGTAGACATCAACATAACGTCGGCTTCCTGGTCAGTCCCCTAGGACGTGTTCGCGCGTACACACACACACACACCGCGGACTGTTGTATTCAAGAATGCACAACCTATAGATTCACAAAATAAATGCCATTTTATAGCCAATGTTTGCCCAAAGACATAGTAAAGAGACAGACCAATTGAATTATGGTGTGGTAGGTATATATTTTAGTTTGATTTAAATGTATTTTCAGTATTAAAACCATCATTTGGATTTTCAATTAATAAAAATACAAATTTTAAGTGTACATATCCACCTTCTGTCCTTTATCTTTTCTGTTCATACAACAATATACAGAGACAATTCGAAATGTTCGGGCATATTTCGAATGGTAAAATTAATTGTGATTAATCGTGATTAATCCACAGAATCCTGTGATTAATCTGATTAAAAATTTTAATCGTTTGACAGCCCTAGTTAGTACATAAAACATTAATACTTTTACTTTTTACAGTATGTCCAGATAGCAATGGCTGTGTATCGTCAACAGATTAAGATGTCTGTCTCTTTAAAACAATCTAAGATTTGTCAAGACCCATCATAAGAAACTGGAAGCTAGCAAACAAGGCTAGGATGGGGTTATGCTCAATAAAATAAATCAAAAGCCATTATAACTAGAACATGCCACACTGTATACTGTATATTATATGTTGGTTAATACAGTATGACCAAAGAAGTCCAAACATTTCAAGTAAACTCCAAAGTGTATAGTTGAACGCTGATTTCTTGGCAAAAGTTGCTTTTCAATAGCCTTTGACCTCAGGAAAACCAGTGTCATCCTGGTGCTAATAATCCAACTCCATTGTTAGATGATTACCTAATAGCCTACTGTGAAGACTACTGGCAATGGCCACCATGTCGTTTATTTTTGTTATTGTATTCATTAAAACTTCATATCCATGGGAAGCAGAGGGTTGGACATTGGTATGTCAACACTTACCAGCAATATCTTCCCAACCATTTCCTGTGGTTTATTTACACTCGGTCTGGCGGTGAAATTGAACAAAGGTTAGAAGTTTGTCAGGGCAGTGATTGTGGCCTCCAAAAACTGTTTGTGCAGTTAGAGTCCCTCCATATGTATTCAAGTGTGATCACTAATCTATTTTAAATGGATGACGGGCCGTGATTAAAGGACTAATTAGGAAACGGAACAAACTGAAGATGTGACAAAACAATTACTTGCAGACGATGCTTTTCTCTGTCTGCATTCGACTCTGGATAAATGGTTTACAGTCGGGGTTTAAAACCAGCTGGGGGCAAGCTAACACTCCTGTGCTCATCTGGTGTGTGTGTGTGTGTGTGTGTGTGTGTGTGTGTGTGTGTGTGTGTGTGTGTGTGTGTGTGTGTGTGTGTGTGTGTGTGTGTGTGCCTACTCACTCAATATGCATTACGCTCAAAGTAGCGTTGATGGGAAGTTGGGTTTTGGCTGGGTTTTTTATGTCAGAGCAGTCATCGCTGTGTTTACAGGAGCAAAGCAGCTCAGAGGTGTCGCTGCCTACCACGGACATAAAGAAACACACACAAGCACACACACACACACACTGAAATGCAGCCAGAGTTTAAAATTTGCACCGTTTTTTAACGCAATTTGGTAATGCTCGCTTAAAAATGTACCTGGCATTTAGAGAATGCCAACACATACAGTATTTGTGGACAGAATGGCACACATTTGTGATGTACAGACGTGCAGGTTTAACCCATTGATGACTATGGCAATCTAGGATGCATGTCCTTAATGCCTGAGGGTTTTCTGATAAAATAGTAGGAATTGTCAAGTCTACCAAAACCTTAATATCTAAGCCTGTGTAGCACATAGAAACATGAAATAAAATACATTTAAAAGTTAAGGTTCACAGGTTTTATTTAAACATGCTCCCTTAGCGCTTACAAACCAACAAATATTTCTAAAAATCGTCAAAATGAGATGAATTAGAAAATTATTAAATATTGTTAATAAATAGATGCAATGTGTTGTGTGATTTTCGTCAGTAGTCTATAGTAGACCTTGATTCTGCGCACCAAACGCCACTAACTGTTCTGTCGCCGACAAAGCTGGCGTGTTTTTTTAATTATTTTGTTTTATTTTTTTATTTTTTATTTTTTTGATTGACATGATTTTTGGCAAACCACACAACTTTTGGGTGGTCACGTGGTCTTAAAAAAATCAACAAAACCCACCTCATGTGTATTTGAACCAATTACAGTGCATTCTATGCTGGGAATGCCATGAAAATTAGATAAAGTAATAATGCTGCGCGACGCAGCATCAGGCAGGAGAGCCAATGTGGCATCGCGCAGCAGCCGTCATCAATGGGTTAAACACACACACACACACTCACCCACACATACATATAGTATAGTAAAGCCTCGGTTCACACATTAACGCTCAGCTCTTGAGAGAATCACACGTGATGAGGAATCATTAACAAGAGTATCAGTCGGCTGTGCTTATGTACTTACAATAACTGTGAGGTTAAATGAGGATACTTTACTGCTTCACAACAAGCTTTATTTGCCAAATGTGTATGCACATAAAAATTTGATTTCGACTCTGTTTTTAATAAATAATTGCTTCATTCAATAATAACAAGATGTTTAGAGCATAATAACATTTCCCATTTCCCAAATAACAAATGAAACATCTGCACAATACCTGCCGTACATTTGGTTACAAACAATATTAATATCCTAATGCAGGTTGATGAATGGCTAAATCCAAGGATACGTGATGTCTCTTGTCCACTGGGTTCAATCACCGATTAGTTTGTGTTATTTACACCACCGCTTATTCAATGATTTACTATAACTTGTTAGGCGAACACAGCTACAGCAACTAGGACACATATTTCACATCAACACGAAATACAATTAAAACATATAAAAACAGATAACCATTTCTTCCAAAGTGTCAAGCCTATTTGGTGGTTTAATCGATCTTTGGCTCTTAGCTACATTTGCCCCTGTCGGCACCAGTTTACACGACTATTGAGAACACCACAGCCTGTATAATAGATTTACCACTCTTTCTGGGACGCTTCTGAAATAGACATCTCGGACATTCGGGCACAGACGGTGTGTCACTGTGCTCTTTTCCTGTGCTCTGATGCCCCTGGTGATATAAAAAGATGATCGCGAAGCATTTTACGTAAGAAGGAGATTGTGTGAGATTAGGACGGTGGCTAAATGAACACTGCCTTGCGCATGAACCCAGACAACAACGCAACAAGGCCACACACAAAGATGTCATTCGGGCCAGCCAGTAGAGTAGTGCAGCAAGTTTTCAATTCTGCTAATGTCTGTCTCTTCTGTGGCCTTCACCACGGCTCGGTCCTGCCAAAGGCCACAATTCGGAGGACGCTCTCATCAGTGGGCTGCTAGTTTGAGTTGCTGCTGTTTTGAGATGAGATGAGAGAGGGAGGAGGAGGATGGGAAAAGAGAGACTGCGAGTGTCTTGTTTCCTCTGTGCCGGTAGAGAGGAAACAGTGCTTGAGCAGGGGTGTGTGGGAACGCCAAGACCAGTAGCTAGGGGCTCAGCGGGGCGCCCAAGGCCTCCCTTGGCAGGATGGAGGCAAAGGGGATTGTGGGAAATTACACGGGATTAGAGCGGCCGTCTAATGCCCTCATCCAAGCGGGACATTTTCATCAAGAAAACAGGGCTGTTTGGACAGGCACAGAGAGAGAGAGAGAGAGACAGAGAGAGAGAGAGAGAGAGAGAGAGAGAGAGAGAGAGAGAGAGACAGACACAGAGAGAGAGAGAGAGAGAGACAAAGAGAGAGAAACCACGGCCTGCCCTTTTTTTCTCCAACTCCACGGGATTAGAACTCTTTCCCTCTCCTTTGTGTGGCTTTTGCAACCCGGCACCTCTTGGAGCAATTGTCCGTGCACAGGCAAAGAGGCAAAGAGAGGGGGGCAGACAATAAAATGGATGAGGAGAGCAGTGAAGATGCTGACTGGTGGAGGTCCTGCTGTTTAAGTTGTGATTGGGCTTGTGGGCCTCCACCACTATAACTTCCTTTTCCCCTCCACCTCTCTCTCTGTCCCTCCACATGAGGTTGATAACATGGTAGCGTTTCAGTCTATGGGAGTTCCTAGACCCTGCACAGGTCCCAGGTTTGAAATAGCAAGTGGCAAGTGTACACACATACAGATTCATATCATTACATGTTCAAAACACTGTATTAACTTATTAAAGGAGTCTTCAGTGGCAGATAGGAAAAGTCTCAGGCTTTCATTGTTCGCTCTTCTTTTTTTATTTTATTTTTTATATATTTGGCCCTGTTAGTGTCCATTATGAAGGATCAATGGCTCTTTGTTAGTCAGTTAAAAAGTAGCACCAGGGCAGTGCTTTCTGCTCCTCTGGCCTGCCTGCTCTATGAGGTGAGGGGAGTCCATAAAAGTGACAAAAAGAGCCCCGATCCCTGCTGCTTTTAGAGACACGCTGTAAAAGCAGATGACTTTACTGCCGCTTTACTCATCCTAATGATTCACAACATTTTAACACACAGAGCAGGGGGGGGGGAAGCCATCCTCTGTATACATTTCCAATGGTCGGCAAGCTAGAAAAACAGGAAGCCACAGAGTCTTTATAAGGCAAAATAAAACCTTAATTGCCTTTTTAATATTTGGGTTGCCAGGTGCTGCCTACTCTGGCATGCATCCCCCCCCCCCCTCTTTGGCTTGCCTGGGCCTACTCTCTATTGGCCTCTGCTGAATGCTGTGGGAGAAGCCACTGAGAAGCCATTCACTAACCTTGTACCGCTTTACATGCCTATTAAATCAGGCTTACACTGTGCCTATATAGACACGACTGGTCTGTTTAATTAGTAGTGAAGGGATAATTGCAAGGTCATTGTGTGCAATCTGATAAAAAAATAAAAAAATCCTTCATTTCTGGCCAGCCGCTAACTAATAAGTTGTTAGACCTTGAAAAGTAATGGATTAATAAGGATTTGCGGAGATATTCAGCAAAGCATTAAATCCTAACCTTTCACACATGTTTAAAAAAAAAGATAATCTTACAGTTATATCTCTGCTGCTTATATTTCAATGTCCTTTGATGGGGGGGAGGGGGGCTTTGTCTGTGATTACCATGAATGTCATATTTCATAGACATATGAGGAGGATGTGTCTGAGATCCACAGCTGAACAAATCAGTAAATCTAACCGGGGAGGACTTCAAAGTCCCACTGAGATCTGATGCTCCCAGGGATTTCCCCTTTGTCTGTGGCATTCCAATCATGCTTTAGCCCTCCCCCATTTTTGCTTTTAATTTCTATCATCCATCTCTCTATAAAAAACACAACTTTAAAAATGTCATTTTCGGTCATTAAATTGCATTTTTTTGCCCTTTCTAGGTCTATAGGTCAAAAAGCGTACAACACTGTATTTGTAAACTTATAAAATACGCTTCTATTGGATAACAAACATAAAGTTGACCTTATATTTTAAATGCTCGTCAAACATTGAAACTCTAATGAATCTGCAGGTATTGTGCTTTATTTCAAATGATCTGTATATACCAATTTCTTCGCAAAAGGGAATTTCAATTTCAATTCGACTTGCAAGCTGAAGCTGTCAAAATACGTTCAGTGTGCTTGTCGCACTCGCACTGCTCATTGTAGTGACGCCTCTTTATGAGCATTTAGTGAAGTACAGCACAGTCCATAAAGCTGTACTTTAACACCACAGATAGCATGCTGCGATTGCCAACCAACACAACTGGGAGGTCACGTGATTCCGGGTTTACTAATCCTTCCAAGAAACCAAAAAAAAGTGCAGGCGGCAGGACTTTCCAAAGCAGGAGAAGACCACTAATATGGAAGAGCCACAAAATAAGGACTGGATACAGACATACTCAGTGTTTTTTAAACCCAAAAGGACTGTGGTTCTCCTCAGTCTCCTCAGAATCAGCATTGGCCCTTCTGCTTGGCCCCACCCTGCTAGTCCAGCCTGTCTCTATAGGGAGCTGCAAATCCTCTCTGCAAGCAAACAGTGATAAATAGCTTGTATTTTATGATGCATAACAAGATGCATTAGCTAGAGCGATAATTATTCCTTTTCGAGAAGTGTAGGGAGAGACCACAGCTTTTGTCAGGAAGCGTTTTTCATTTATTGTGTGAACTTAACCTCAAGTATAGCCGGGGGCAAATAAAAAGCCACATTTTTTTGTGTGTTGTGTCATGTTGTTGTATTGTTTTGTGGTTACATCTGTAACTTCCCACCTCAAAAACCAGTTTGTTTAGCCATAAGCCACACACATGGTGTCGTGGAGTGTAAGGCAGTCATAAATCAAACAGCGTAACGTGAGAGCTATATTTTTTTGCCCTGCCAGGTTCCATGGTGTCAGCAATACGGTAATATAGCAGTTGTAATCTTACATACCTCAGTTTCAACACCTTTCATCTACAGGCCCCTCGGAGACCGGGGGAGTTTCACACATCCAACACACAACTATCATTACACGCTGCGTTGCATTTGCTGCTGAACAAGCGACTCACATTTGTGCAACAGGAAATGACACACTCAACAGTGACTTTAAGGAGAATAAAGTTCATTGCTACTGTTTTAGAAGAATGGCTACTAAATATACTGGATCTTTAAGTCAGACTGTTAAAATGGTAATATAAAATAAAAACAGATCATTTAAATGAGCAAAAAAATAGACTAAATTCAATACCGGAAAGTTGCAGTGGGTAGTAACTAACGTGAGTGAGGTAACTTCACACACAGCCACCAGTGAGTTCACCAAATATACGGCTTGTGCGGTCAAAAATCAACAGTGTCACAGATGGCAGGCTATTTGTACTTCCCCGGCAACAGACAAGCTCTATAAACAATGCTTCACTCCAGCCACTGCCCCACCGCTGGCACACACACGCACACTCACACACACACACACACACACACACACACACACACACACACACACACACACACACACACACACACATACACACACACACACGCACACACTAGCACGCATGCACTTGCACCCAACCAGTGTGCATTCCCTGCTACATGACATCACCGCCCGGGGTCAGAACCCTGCGAGCTCATTGGTTGACTTTGGGTGGAATTGCTGATCAGGTCCAAAGATCACAAAGTCGTGCCAAGAGGTGACATCAGCCTGTGGAGTTAGCCAATGGCCGAGAGATGCCTGGATGACTCTAAAGCAACATCCTATTTACACACACAGACACATACACACACACATACCGGTGTGCGTGGGCACACACACACATACCGGCACACTCACAGAGAGACTCACAAGCACACAAAGCAATGCAGCTTTCAGCAAATGTGACGCATGACGTGGCCCTTCACTCCATACAGATGATAAGTTGGAGAGGATGTGAAGCAGCTGAAAGTGAGTTGTGTGGTAAATTAAAAGAAATGTGCTGTGGTTGTGCTTTGGGTCTCTTTCTGACTCTGTTTATGAAGACTTGATGGTATGACAGAGGAGCGTGCCTTCAAGAACACATGGCCATTATACATACAGCGTGCTAAAGTGTATGACAGTAAACAACTTGTCCAAAATGGATTTCTTCAAACATCAGACAGATAACTGAACCAGATTTTTCCACAATCATTTTGTGTCACACATAAACAAAACTCCATAAACAGACATTTAAGTATGAGCGGGAAACACAAAACAGCTGTTGATTACGCACCAGACCTCTGAAATTGTTTTGAAAATCAACAACAGCTAAACAATGAAGCAAAGTATTTCACTCAGATTTGACCTTTGAAAAGAAGAAATTATGTTTGTACAAATTAAATTAATGAGTTTTATATTGCATGACCTAACTTCCTCCCTCTGGAGTCTTTAAAAGAATAATTCCACATTTCGGGAAATCTACTTCAGTTGAGAAGATTCCCACCATCCAGCGGCCGATTACAGTTTTTGCCTAATGCTTAAACACTAAAGTTTTTGCCTAATGCTTAAACACTAATAGTGGTTGCTATGCCCAAAGCATCACAACCTCTAACTTTTGTGACCATGCCCTAAACACAAGCACCAACCCCACAAACACAAAATAGGCTTTACACTGTGTTTGAAATTCTGCAACACACTTCTTGCAAAACACTATACACTGTTTTTTACACAAGACACATTGTTCAAAAAGGAAATCTCCTGCAATCCTTCTGAAAACACATCTATTTAAAATACAAAACACAACTAAAATTGGAAAAGCACACAGACTCACACACATTAAAAATAAAAAAATAAAGCTAATTGAATACCAATCAGTGTGAGCCTTAGCATTACAAATAGACCTCAGGTGAGCTCAGCTTCTTTGTGAGACAGTAAGAGTCAGGGAGGACGATGACAAAGGAGACAACAGACGTAGACACATACAACAGGGACACTATAGTGGACCATGTTATAGATCATGGCCTAACAATATAGGAGCCTGGGCAGAGAGTCCAGCCCAACTACACAGTAGCTCCATAATTAGGACATTTATACTGGATATCAGGAATATTTTCGCTCTTGGTTCTCAAAGGATGACATTGCATGTGATGTCTATGAGGCGATGTGGCCAGACGCAAACGGGAGGCCGTATCCAAAAGATTCATATTCCATCCGCCCCATTCCTTACAACACTGTTTTTATTTTATTTTACTGTAATTATTTCAGAGTCTATATTGACAAACTGAATTGCTTCTTGAACTGCAATGCCTTTTCGTTTTTTTGTTGGCCAAAACAATGACATTGCAAAATACACTTTTTTTTCAGAAGCTTTTTTATTTTTATTTTGTGTCTAGAATAGATGAACTGTAGTGAATCAATCTTTCACAAAAAAATCTGTATGAAACTTGTAAAGTCAAAAACCATCCAAAGAACTGACTACAGCTGTGTTTTGCATAAAGCACATCTGTGTGTTGTTGCTGCTAGGAAAGAGTAATTCAAAGATGCATGTGTGTATTGTTTTGATGCTAAAAACTGTTTTGAAATGGGATTGTTAGGTTTTGTTTCAAGAGTTTAATTTTGCCGTATAAGTTAGAAGTTTATCTCCATGTGCTTGTCCTATTCGGCCTGTGTGTTAAGTTTTGACACAGTGGGCCAAAGCCTGCAACATGTGTGTAAGCATTTGGCAAAAACTGTAACTTAGACACTGGAAACAAGGGGAAACAGCTAGCATGGCTTCATCTGAAGGTAACGCAATCTGCCTACCCGAGCCTCTAAAGCTCACGACAATCATGTTAGATCTCACTTGTTGAGAACAAAAACCCAAAGCAAAAAACCCACAAAAAGTGGTTTTTCGAGGAGCTATGTGCTGAGCTATTTCTTTACAAAGGAGCCGTGACATTCTTTAAGACATTCTTTACCAGGAGATTCATGGGCAAGTTATCTGTACTTTCAAGCAGAAACATATGTGTGGGGGGAGTGGGGGAATTATGATTCATTCATTGTTGTGGTTCACCTTTGTGAATGAGGTCAAAACTACCAACAGTGACTTTAAGGGTGAGTCAACTCTTGATTGACAGCCACCTTCATAAGTCTGCTAGAAACACAAAAAAGAAAAACATATATTATTTATCAACTCAAAGTAGGTCCATTTTCCCCACTTAATTCTGTTTGATTTTTCATTAGAAGAAGAAAAACTCAACCCCAACCCCCCCTCAACATGACATTGATGAATCATTTATCTTTGAACCAGTAGTTAGCAAACTTTGACTAACAGGACTCCTGGAGAGCTTCCCACAAAAACTCCCAGGGAGCACAACAGGAGGCCACGCATGTTTACTGCTTTAGCAATGTGGATAAAAGCCTGCCCTCCCTGTGAGACACCATAATGACTCTTGGGGTTAAGCCTTCTCTAAACTTGACTGTTTTTGGTACAAATCGGTCTAGATGCTACTCAGCCATACTGTTTTACTTACTGCAGACAATGGGCAACATATAACTTGAAAGTCTAGTCTATAATTATAATAATATACTCTCCGCTATACGAAGCTCACACCAAACGACAAAGAGACGTGTTTTTTTTCTTTTTTTTTACCTCGCCTGAGAATCTTTCCAATTTAAAATTGTGTTGAAATCCAAAACACGTTTTCCAGGCTGTCGAAACACCTATTTTAAAAAATGCCATTGGGGATTTGGGGGATTTTTGGTAAGACACGATGTGCTTTCTGTCCCTGTCTGCCCCCTCCTCTGATACAATAAGGAAAGATTAAATTGTCTGTTAGTTTAAAGCTCTATTAGTTGAGGGACTTTTAGTCGTAGCAGGATAATACCCAAAGTCTTTGTCACAGTGAAAGCTGGGAAAATAGGGGACTTATTTTTTTCTCGCATCCACTGCTGCACCAAAGTGGAAATTGCCTTTGTAAAGATATACACTTCCTCTTTTTGATTTCAGTTTCCTGTTTTGTTTTTTAATTCTTGTGGAGAGTTCAACAGTGAGAAATTACAGAAAAAAAACTGAAACAAACCTCAAAAGTAGACTTTTGCTCATTAGTAGGTGACAGACATTTCGGGCCCACATTTCACAAGAGAGGCCATTGTTGAGGGGTTTGAGGGAATCACAGTGTGTGGTAAGTCAGGGATGGGTGAATGACAGGCCTTAAGAGTGGACTCCTGTTAGTCATTGCACATTTCCGTTATCACGTCTCACTGACTGGCACTGGTACGAGACGGAAGCGTGAAAAAAGCAATCAGGCGGTATACATTCATGTCTCACACACACACATGTTCATATATTACTACAGTCATGCCATAGTTTCACTCAACCCCCTTCCGTCTTCCCTCAGTGCAGACAGGTTTGCCTGGTTAGCGATGGTTAGGATGGCAGGGGGAGGAGTCTGTGTGCCCTCTTGTCTGGAGAACAGGCTTTGACTCAGCTGTTTGGTATTTAAACTAGTGGAGGCTGCAGAGGAGGGTGAAGTTTCCAAAGACAGGTCAAAGGCAATCGTCCACAAAACAAAGTCCCATCATGTGTAATACATGATATTATCATAGAATAATAGAAAATACCCTAAATTCAGGAACATTAACAAGGGCATGATGTTGTCCACACTGGTGGCTTCATCCATGACTCAATGTTTTTTTATAATAATGATGGATCGGATGACTATGTGTTATGTGTGTAAAGGGCCATCCTTGACGGATGGATTCTGGCCATTGACGTTCACAATCAGCTGGTTTTCATATTCTTTATGTACTATTTGCTGGGCTTTCCGATGGAGTGGCATCATGATATGATCTACTCTGCAAGAAGAAGAAACTCATATAATAACATCTAGATGTATTTACAAATCCATATACCTTTATCACATTGGATATACAGGCAATAGAATTGTTATAGTTCATCTTTTAGCTTTTTCAAACTTTTTCAAACACAGAATTATATTACAAGTTATCTTGCAGAGATCACAGGCCCTCCATTATTTGCAAAAAAAAATCTATTAAAATAGCTTGAAGAGACATACTGCCACCTTGATGACTATAATCCATCACCGCAAATGAGATAACCCTCATTTATTTTCCCAACATGATTTCATAAGAAAACATTGATTGCAGGTAACAGCGGTTTAAATACATAAGAGTAGGTTACTACTACATATCATGTCTTCACCGCCACTAAGAGTAGATGTACCAATGGGTCCTAATTGAAAGTGAAAAACTAGTTCTATTAAGTGTGGTAATTATCAGCCGGGGTAATTCAGGGTCAGGGTGGAATTACGTGTTGACTCATTTAAGATGATGGATGGTGTCTGTGTGGACAGTACTCTGTCTTTGTCAGACACTTTTAATACATTTTTAAAAACAATATGGATGACTTCCTGGATGCCAAACAAACCTGCAGGACAGAAAGTATCTGGTTTCTGACACACACGAAAAATCCTTAAGACTTTCTCTTGATGGTGATATATAATGATTTTGACTATAACACTTAGTTTCTTTTTGAGTTCCCTACCAACTTTTCTTGGTATGCTACTTTTATCAAAAACCTACAGTATTTTTCTCCACTGTTAGATGATCAATGGAATACTTACAGGGCCACTTCCCCCAAACCGGATGGGCCACCTCACAACTGTTGGCACCACTACAGTAAACTTTTTATCTGGCTGGTGGTGATAAAACTCAAACCTTAATACAGTTTGACCTGCCACGATTAAGTATTTGTAGTTGGAGCTGTACTGTAAAATATTTACTAAAATGCAATGTCATCGCTCACTTCCAATGTTCAGTCATGAGTGATGAATGTTTTTTATTCAGTCAGAGAGGCCCTGCAGCTCTGCTGTTGGCACCGGCAACTGATCTGGAACAAAGTTGTTTTTGAAAATCCCGGCCTGTACATGGTGATATAGGGAATAGTCATATTGACTCAATATATCATAAATAAAACCATATATATCATATTGGCAGTCAGTGCAGCAATCCCAGCAATGGGTTTTAAGATAAAGCAAGACTCCTGAGGACAGGAAGTATCACATAATTGAATGGATATTTAGCCTTCAATTGTTACAACTGTTCCAGGTAACCATGAGAAATGGAATATGATCCAAGAAGCCCATATGGGTAATATATAAATTAATTTGACCACAGAATGAATTGACAACTTGGAAAGTTATCACTGCAGCAAATATCTACCATGGTAACCATAGCTTTGTAAATGTTAGCCTAAGTGCAACTTAGGCTGATGGGCACTTAATTAGTATGTTTAATTAGTTTAGGTTTCACCAAAGCCATCACAAAAGACATGTGACTGTGTACAAAATCGTATGGTAATCGATTCAATAGCAGCCAAGACATTTCACTCGAAACTACAGATGTCAACCCACAAGTGGCTCAAGGGGGAAAAGCCAGAGGATCAATCAAGTCAATAGGATTGACTTGATTGATCCTACAACTTGATTGTTAGGAAACCATGAATGACTGTTACTAGTAGTACAACACTTCTCTTTTACATTCAGACATATTGAGCATTTTTGTGGTTTTCTTCCAATTTCGAAATGCATAACGAAACTGACCTCAGCAGTTCCTTAATAGTTTTTTTTCAGTGGTTCTGCACATTATAAAGAGAGGGAGTGGGGAGGGGTGCTGTGGGCTTTCCATCAGGCTTTTATCCAAGCAAGCCAGCTGCTGTCAGGTTTCTACTGTCTGTCTCAATGGCTTTATAAACATCTCAGGGGACTCCATACACCTCTCCACTCCTACTCCTACACCTTTCTACTGTAGTCGATCTCACAAGGCCACAAACAATCTCCATAGGGAGTATGACTTGACTTGTGGGGGGAAGTGACTGCAATTTCTGGTGTGCTTGTATTGTGAATATTTCATTTGAACACAAGTTGGCAAAGTCAAAACACAACTGCACGTTTGTGTATTACACCGTAATTCCATTTAAGTAAGCTGCAGTGCATATAGGGCCAGATGTGCTTTCCAGCGGGGCTTTTGATATCGAGAAGGCAGCGCTGTGTTTTGACAGCTTTCAGGCTCTGACGGAGAGAGAGAGAGAGAGAGAGAGAAAAAGAGAGTGGGGGGAGGTGGGTGTGGCACAGAAGGAATCTTGGGCTGCTCAATGTCACGCTAGGGAGGACTGCAGGGATACAATCAAAAGATGATGGGGGGAGGTGAGAGAAGGACAGGCTTATCGGTGTGTTTGCGAAGATAGAAAGGGGAGCAGGCCGGTGGCTGGGTGAGCCACAAACATGGATGGAGAAGTAATCCAATTGGGGGATATTCCGAAGAGCTGGTAGAAACACACACCACACTGTAAAGTACTGTAGGCTTCCCCTGTCTCTCTCTTTCTCTTCTCACACACATCATGTGCTCACACTATGTGGAGTAACACTGCAGAAAGGGGCTCGGGGTGTATGGATATTTAATGAAACACCCCCACTCACTCTCTCATCCTCCACCAGCACGGTAGTCCAATGGAGGAGGAAGAAAGTAGGGCACGTCTGCAGATTTAATGAGGCAAAAAAAAAAGCATGCTGTATGAAAAGCTTATGTTTTCTCCTCCAGCGGAGCTACTCTTTTCAAAAGGCAGACATTCTCTTTATCGGACGTACAGCCACAGAATTCAGCAATATGATATTGAGGCAATCTCGTAGGGGGTTTTTTTTTAGATTGTAAAACGTGGATTTGTTTTTGAGGATGGGAGTGGGATGGAGAGCATGGAAATGAGTCCCGTCTCACGCATTTCCACGCAATTACGTTTGACGGTTATTGAGATTCTAATCCCATTGAAAAGGCTTACAGTGCACTCAATCTCAAACCCCTTATCATTTGAAATGTGTATTAGGTCAAATGGCAATGGTGTAGTGTTGGGGGGACAATAACTCAGACATCATTAAAGGCAGACTATGCCGCATTTCCATTATGAAACAAAGAAATATATAGTCACACAAAGATAATCCCTCTCAATGATCACTTCTGCCCCACTAGAAACGTGTGGTGGTGTGATTATCCGCACAGCCCCCCCTGCCTGGCTGTATTTTGCTTAGGTAACATTTGTTGATTGGGTTTTGTAAACAGAAGATTGAGACGTATAGCTCCACAGTTCCTCCCCACTAGACACTATTTTAGTAGAGATGTGCTCAAGCCTACTTCACCTGGGTGGATTCTGGTTGCTAAAACAGAGGGCACACACTCATGCAATCCCTTTCGTAAGGCTAAAGAACACACCCACGTCCAAAAAGGCCAACATAAGTGCACACACTCAACAAGCGCAGTTCTCAAGACTCAAGATGATGCCTGAAACCCATGGATCCAGAAACAGCAGAGTATGTGGCCAACTACATCCTGAGGTAAGTGCGGGTGTCTGTGTGCTCCCTCATAAGACTTTGTTTACGTTTTTTTACACCAAGTCATTGTGTCTGTAATTGAGGACACGAGTTGTTTTTAGCAAGGTCTGCCGGGTTTTAGTGACCCAGGCTTGCGGTGAGTGGCGACACTACTCGGATGTTTGTCCAATACGTGTCAGTCAGGCAGAACTTTCCAGAGTGGCCGACTGTTTGCTTGTCTACATTCTTACTGCAGGGAATCGCAGTGTGACACTGTGGTCTGTGGTCGGGGTGACAGTGGTTAACAAAAGAAAAAGAAAAGAAAAACTCATTTACAGACAAGATTTGAGGCAGGCATGTTTGAAAATCGAACCTACCTGACCACCTGCACCAACAATGCTTTTCATTCCGACATGTCCCAATGGTTTAGGATTGATTTATTTCTTCTGTGCCTGAAATTTGTGGATAGCCATCAGCCGGTGCTGTTACATAGAAGCCCACTGTTTCTTATGACATCTGTATGTGAAACGTGGCCTCGTCGATATGTTTTTCTATGTTGGTGTGTGTGTGTGTGTGTGTGTGTGTGTGTGTGTGTGTGTGTGTCTCTGTCTACAATGAAAAATGCATTTCATCACGTCGACAGTGAAAGTGTCCGTCATTTTCCCCCTGGGTGAGCCGGTAGAAGCGAGATAGCGAGGCTGAGGGAGAGACTAAAAGACTGATGCTGTTCGGAGTGCATTTGATTGCTGTCTGATTACAGCTGCCCCCGGTGGGACATGTTCAGAATTTCTCAAACACACACACACACACACACACACACACACACACACACACAGAAAACCTACTGAGTTCATTAGAGGCTTGCTGAAATCAGATAGCTAGAGACTTGTATCCCCATCATCATAGTTGGGACACTGTCGAGCACTCAAAAAGAATGTGCTCAATCATCCACAGAGGCACTGTGGAAAGCAACTGGAGACACGCTGACATGTTTGTATGTCTGTGCTTTCCAAGCAGTAATGTTTTGGTGTAATGCATTCAGTGCCTCTTGGGACTGTAAGCTTCGGAACACGCTTGACTATTTCATGCTATACGACTGCATGCATATTCTATATACACTGCCACTGGCTCTTGTGTTTTTTTTTGCCTTCGCCAGTGGTTCAGTAGTGGCTTTCTGCTCTGCCTTGGACGGACATGGATGGATGGAGCGTCTTTCATCGGTAGGAGATGGAGGAAATGAAGGGTGTGTGTGTGTGTGCGTGTGTGTGTGTGTGTGTGTGTGTGTGTGTGTATGTGTCGAAGAGAGAGTGTGGCCAAACCAAGTGGGGCCTCATGTGGATGGGGTGGGGGGGAGTGTGGTGGTGAGTGGTTGGGGGTCTGGGGCCCCTTCCATGCCATGGTATCCCGAGGCGTCCCTCTAAAGTTACCCACTGTCTGAGGCTGCGGCCAGCGGCTCTCACTTCAACCACGTTCATTAAAGGCCCGTGGTAACCAGATAGCCCTAACCGGACCCACATAGCCATCATATTTTGGTCGACATGTCCGCGAAACCACTCACATACACTAACCACTCACCATTCCCCCTCCATGTATCAATCTCTAACCCTCTTCCACTTCAGCTCATTTTACCGCCTGTAATCCTCTTCCCCCCCAATACCACAGCACAGGCCCGGTTTATTGCAGGTCCAGTGTGGTTAATGATAGATGTAAGGTGCCAACAATTTGTATCACTCATCGCTCGTTTTGCGCAGGCACTGTGACAACAATGCCAATGCCTGGCCTGTGTTTGTTGCTTGTTAATTTACTCCGAGACTGAAAGGGAAAACAACGCTGAAGGAGAAGAATGGGAGTTCATTTTCTTTTGTTGGCATATGAGTCACACTCGGAAGATTCCTGTAGTAACACTTATATGCAACAGCGCAGTCATCAACTTCCCGCCATCTCCTAAACAAGATTGAGATTATGGAAATACCTTTTAGTGTGCATCATCCCTTTGTTTTAATGACTGTGAATATAAAGGGCCACACGGCCATAGGAAATGAGCACAGTGAGTAACGATGTGGATTGTATTGATTTTCTGTCTCTACCTCCCTCTAGGCATAAAGGAAGCATAATCTGAGCCAGTACGCGCCCCTGTACCAAATGCCAGAGCTGACCAGCTTTAGAGGTACCAGGAGGTAGGGTCTACATTGAGTCACACAACCCCACACTAAATAGTCTTCCCTGGGAACACCTGCTTCTCCAACGTGCCCTCAACTCTCAATGCAGGGTACTGTCAACTTTGGCCCACCTTGGTGTGAGTGGACCACTATAGGAGGCTGCAAGCATTCCTCCCTGCGTGTGTGTGTGTGTGTGTGTGTGTGTGTGTGTGTGTGTGTGTGTGTGTGTGTGTGTGCGCTAGTGCTTGTGTGTGTGTGTGTGTTTTGTGTTGGTATAATAATGGATTGGATTTATATAGCGCTTTTCAAGGCACTCAAAGACGCTTTACAGGGTTCCAGGTTCTATTCATTCACACTGGTGGTGGTAAACTACCATAGTAGCCACAGCTGCCCTGGGGCAGACTGACGGAAGCGTGGCTGCCATTCAGCGCCTACGGCCCCTCCGACCACCACCTCAAACATACAGCAGTCATACACATTCACACGAGGCAAGGTGGGTGAAGTGTCCTGCCCAAGGACACAACAACCATGACACTGGTGGCAGAGCGGGGATCGAACCGCCAACCCTTGGATCATTGGCCAACCCGCTTAACAACCCGCTTAACCACCTGAGCCGTATTGTGCTGTATGTTCTCCAGAGGCGTGCTTTTGTAGATGTTGGTTGTCAGCACTTGAAGAAGCAGACGACAGACCGCTTAGTACTCAATCAGCACTCGGCCGGCTTATCAGAGGCCACGCGCATAGAGCCACGGTCAGGAGCCCTCCTGATGCTGTCACCCTGTTTGTATGTCACCAAGGCCACATAGTCACACAGGGGCCATTATGGCCTGTCAGTATAAGTATGAACACCTCATGTCACCAACTTGTCACCTTCTCTTTTAAGAGCATTCTGCCCACCTGTCAAAGCTACGGTCATCACTAACCTATAAGATCTGTGCTTAGGCAGAGCGGTGCTTTAAGCTAAATGCTAACGTCAGCATGCATACATATTCGCAATGAAAAGGCTAACCAGCTAATAATTAGCAGGTATATTGTTGTAGTTGTCAAGCTTCTTAGTTTAGCATACTAGCATTTTCTACTTAGCAGTACACACCATTCCATCTGTACCCAATTTTGTTGCAATCCATTTTAATGAAGGTTTCACTAAAAACCACAACCCTCATGGTTGCTGCTGGATTTTGTTCAAACTGTGGTATTGACACTTTTAATAAAGTAAAGGATGGCTGGAGAAGTAGTGAGAGGTGAGGTGTGTGCAGTACAACCCCCGCCACCACAATCATTTCAAATCCAAGTCCATCACATTGCACTGACCCTATTTACCTACCCCCATCACCATCCAAATACACAGTAATATAAGTATAAATACCCTTTGTCCCTGAAGCTAATCCAAATCACCCACACATCCCCCTAGGAGGCTGATAACCCGGGGGACCCTGACCTAAATGGACTGGCAGAGTAATGGTCTCCATGCCCCAGAGCATCGCGTTGTCATGACAGCGGAATGGTTTTGCAACCGTCTGGGTGTTCCCTCGCACTGATTTGATTTTTACCGCTCTGTCTGTTCGAAGCGGTGGAAAAGCATAAGAGGATTAAGGGGTGTGATAGTGGGTCCAAGGAAAGGATAAATAGAGGAAGAACAAGAGAACAAGACAGTGAGAGCTTGGTGAGTGTAGGGTGATACAAAGGAGGCCCCAGGAGAGTACAGGAAGGAATAAAGAAAGACAGAGAGAGACACTTCAAATGGAAAGGGACGGTTCTGAATGAAAGGGAGAAAGACTGATGGTCAGGGGGAAATGAAAGAGTGAGAGAGATAGACAGAGAGAGTAAAAAATGGGAAAGAAGTGTAAAGAGAGAGAAAAAAGCCAGGGGGCTAATGGCCTCGTGGGCTAATCAATCCTGAGTGATGGCCACTTTAGAGTGGACCAGGCTGACAGATGGAGACCATCCCTCTGCTTTAGCTCTCCCCTGACTCCACCGGCCCCTAACTCACCACACACAGGAGCATCATCATCATCAGCACCCACCTCTGTACGCCAGCCTCCACTTACATGATGTCAGTCTTCTGACATCATGTACATGCAACTCACATACAGGAGACACACTGTCGGGCCAGGGCTCTGTCCCTGACTAGCCAAATCGATTTATCATGTGAGAAACGGCCATATCAGGCGCGCCACACTGTTATTCCTGACAATGGACGAGTTTGAATGAGTGCAGCATCAGTTGTAGATTGATTCTCCATAAGGATTGATTGGGCTAAATGAGCGAGTGGGATCGATGGCTGGAGATAGCAGGGGTTGGGATGGGCGAATGAGTTACTGCTCAGGCAAGCCTCATGGCACTTTGGTGTACACTTGTCCACGGTGCTTAGAAAAAAGAGGAGGAACTGTTCCATTTATACGAGATTACTGTATAAATCAGTGATGTGCCACCGCGGCAAGAAAGACACACATTTTCCACATGCAAACCCACAGAAAAGTGGACAGAAATAAACGGGAGGATAATGAGGGGAAAAAGGGAAAATGGAAGCTATTTAAAGAGTTATATTTTTCTTCTTCGAGGAGTTGGTTTAGTTCTCGCTAAATATACAGATGAAAGATACTTTACGGCAATACTGAAAACAAGTTTCTATGCTGTAATCCATGATGAAGCGCTACAACAAAAGTAGCAACAGTGAGCACAGCAGTTTACAACACTAATATTTCTATGTCACCCACCAACAGCAACACAACTGCAGTCCCCGACATCAAGAGATTGTTTACACTCTTGTACAGGAACCAGGCCAGGGTCCAACACAGGGCCAAACGAGAAAGAAGAGTCATAAATTTCCCTCTGCCGACCGTGTTAAAAAGATTAAAGGGAAGAAAGTGCAATCCAGTGACCGGCTGCTTGGACAGGGGGGAGGATGGAGGGCTGCTATCAGCTCCTACAGGACAGCGGGAGGCCGGGGAGGAGGATAGGATGGTGCTGAGGTCTCCACTGATAGATATTCAGCAGACAGTCACTTTCTGCCTACACTGTCAGCGGGGGATGCTGCCACTGACTGGGTCATGCTCATTGCTCACAGACACCCAAGCCTCTTATGCTGCAGTGTCAACAGCTGCAAGACCCCAGTTGCTACTGCTGTGCGCTTGTTTGCCTCCCGTCTGCATGGGCGTTTATCTGTGCACACATGCGTGTGTCACTCATATGTTGTCTTTGTGTGCTCTAAATCAGCGCTTTATAAAGTCCACTGCTTTGTCTGTTCTGTCCTTGGCCCAATCCTCGGCTCTGTTTTGGCATTCAGCTGTCATGTCAACAGTCAGTCCAGTCGGTCGGTAAGACATGTAGGCAGGCAGCGATGCAATTCCTCCCCAAGACCCATTAGATCCCTTACTTCCTGAGCCGCGGAAAAGGGTCAAAGCACAAGCCACAGATGGCAGGACCCTGGGCTGAGCTTTGGAGAAATCCAACTCTCCAACTGCTCGGGGTTGGAGAGCCAGAAGGGTCGAAAAGGCAGAGAGAGGGGAAAAAGAAATGGATCTGGCTGGAAATGGGGGAGGAAACCGAGCAGAGACAGGCCGTTTGTTTCCACAACCCTCCACACGAACACGCACACACACGCACACGCATGCACGCACGCACACACACACACACACACACACACACACACACACACACACACACACACACACTGGAACACATCCATTAGGATTAAGCCAGAAACTGTATTGTTTTACAGATCATGAGGTATTCTTTCAAAGGATTTCCATTTTATTACCTTTTCATTATTTCCACGGGTCCAAGTTTTTAACAGTGTTGACATAGCACTGATGTATGCTGGTACATCACAAAAACTCTTTTATGTCTTTCTTAGCAATGGATAGCGCCTCTGAGGAAAAGGAACTACTCATGCAATGACATTTGGAAAAAGCAATGCCTGGCCCTTTGATGCTGTGAGAAAATCACCTGCTGAGCTTGGTAATTGAATGGCGCTGTCCCGCTATTATTATCGCGGTTCACCTCCGAAAGGCTGACATGCTCAATAATAGTCTTTGTTAATTAAGTTAGCTGATTAGAGAGCTGATGTATAATTAAATTCACAGGAATAGTCGTGAGGATTGTCTCTGTTTCGCTGTTAGCCCTTTTTTGGAAGCAGAGTAAATGAAAAAAACTCCTCTATGCGGCCCCTTGGCATTGGGAAAATTATATGAAAGATATAATAAATTACTCGTAAAACATAATTAACTGAAACAACTAATTGAGTCAACTTCCATTATGAGTTAGTGACATTGTTTGATGCTATACACTTTGACAACTTCAAACCCTCTGCACTGGCATGTTGCAATGTATAGCAATAGAAAAACAGACATCATGGTTTAGCTGTTAGCTTACTGATGGTATGTATTTACATGATAGCTAGCTCATGGCTAGAAGTCACTTCATACCAGATAATAACTGGCTAACATGTTAGCCCATTTAACTTAACATATTAGTTTCAACTGATGTATTACAATTGATGTAGATCTACCTAAAACTTGCCATTTTTGTTACGAGGAGTAGAACAGACCCAATTTTGCACCGAACAAATGTTCCTGCGTGGGCGCTCAGACACATGACTTAGTCATTAAGGACTGAAAATCAGATAAGTGGAGTGCTAATGCTTGACAAACAGCCTTTTTGTCACACCCTCTACTCCGTGGATGAGGGCAGACCTCCAGTGAAAGGCGATGCCGGGCCCGGCAGAAGGCGGTATGCTGAACAGGTGACAACACACACAGCCCCATTCCCTCCCTGAGACGGCCAAGCCAGGCTCAGTTTACTGTAGAAAGTCACACAGCAGATGGTGTCCAAGGAAGTGAATTAGCACCGAGAGGCCGTGTCCATGCGCACCAGATGGGGGGAGAAGAAGAAGAAGAGACAAAGAAACTAGGGAGGGAGAAAAACAATGCCATGACCGCAGCAGCCAAGGTGGAGAAGGGTGGGGGTGGAGGAGGGGGGTCTAGGCTTTGTATGAGCTCATTTGTTTGTTTGTTTGCTTGTGTGTGTGTGTTGTTTGTGCCTTTGTTGGCCAAATGCAAACCATGGCCAAGTACACAGGCCTGCCGACCAGCGATTATACCCTTTCACTGCCTCAATACTGGGCCAGATCTCATGTGCAACGCTTCTCATTTTCATGATAATTTTACATGTGTCGTGCCAAGCAGAGCTGGCCAAACATGCCAATTTGTGTTTTGTTTTCTGGTTTACAAAGGTGGCGGTACCGCTGGCAGAAAACTGTGGGAGAGGGTGCCTCAAGTGCTTTAAGGGGAGAGAGTAAGAAATTCAAGCCTGTGTCCCCCACCAGAAAAAAGAAAAAAGAAATTGCAGTGGTGTTTTTCTCAACCTGTTTCTAATATGTTCTCTTCTGGTCCTTTGCTCTTGTAGTAAATTCCTTGTCCTGTGAGGTTTCCTTAGACCCCTCTGAGCTCTGGTGGAGCCCCCGACACTTGATACCAACATATTATACGGGTGACAAATTCGCTCTTTGGAAAACAGAAATTACTGTTGCAATTTTTGTGTTGAAGCCGGGAGGGAAACAGCCATGTTTTGGTCAAGGTAATCGCACGGTGTCAGCGGTTTAGGAATGGGCTCTGGAATGTTAATGAAGGAGAAAAACAAAACAGGGGCAACGTGACTTAAATGCCACACAGATGTGGCCTATCAGTGATGCAATCTAGCGAGGTAATGACTTGTAGCACCCTCAGCCCGCAGTGTTCTTTTGGTTGTTGCTGTAACTTTATTTATTGGTTTGTACTCAAGGCTGTCATTTAAATATTGTCAGAATAAAAGTTGTGCTCTGAATAAATCCCGGGCTATCTTGTTTTTCAATCTCTCCCCGTCTGTCCACGCCCCTCCACAGCCCATCTGGCTGTGATTATTGGCCGTGGCCTAATCCAGCACTGTGTCCCTTTTGACACAATGGGGAGGGCCAACTTTCTCTATCTCTATCTCTATCATTCATCCCTCTTCTTCTTCTTCTTCTTCTTCTTCTTCTTCTTCTTCTTCTTCTTCTTCTTCTTCTTCATCTACCCGTTTTCTTCTCTCTCTCTCTCTCTCTCTCTCTCTCAGCTTGAACTCTTGTTCCTTTTTCTCCCATTTGCCTGACTGCTGCTGAATCTGTCACTAGCGGAGCGGCGAGCGCCCGTGTGGCACTCTGCCAACGCCAACAGCTGGCAGAGTGAGAGAGAGGGAGAAAAATAAACGGTGGAGGGGAGAGGGCAAAGAGAAAAGTGGGAGGGGGTGCGAGGGAGGGAGGGCGGTCGATAAATATCAGCACAAGTCAAAAATACCAATATCACCTCTCCGACTGTGCATTACACAGCCGAAGAAGCAAAGGAAATCAATGACAGTGTGACGGATAGATGATATGAAGGTGTGAGACAACAAAAAAATATAAAAAAAATATATACAAATAAATATAAAACCTTGAGTAAGCTGGTGGCTTTTGTCCTTCAACCTTGGAGCGATTACTCTTACTTTGCACACTATTTGTTACCCTTAGCCTCTGGCCAAATTGGAAGTGGTTTGAAAACGCTTATGGGACCCTATGTTCATTCTTTCTCTTTCTGTTGGCAGGCAGCCATGTTTCATGATGGGGGTCCACTCAGGAAGGGATCTCTGAGTGAACTGCTCCATTTTATTGACCTTAGTTTGTTTACAGGAGATAATAAATAATCACCCGATGGATTTTGTGTCGTGTTGAGAGACCACAGTAGGATTCAGCTCATTACCACCAACCAAACAGAAGTCCTGCAAAATGCATAGTTTGTAACTTCCCTTTCAGAGTGAGACATGTTAGCTTTTTCTAATCTCATGCCCTAATGGTCGGGTCGACATGATTTTTCAGGGCCCTTCCAGCCCTTTCCACTAGCCTGGTCCAACCAGACCATCGTACTTTATTTCATTTGTACAGAAGGTCTGGAACTGCTGTAATTGGCAAACGTTCACTCACTTGGAGGCGAGTGTGTGTTGAAGTTTAAAACTATTGGATCTGTGTCAGTGCCACTCTGGATTAGCCAACCAATCGCATCACGTTTGGTTATGAGCCGGCTTCTGACGGTGCGTTCCAGTTGTACAGGGAACTTGGAAATTTCCGACTTCACTACATATTATAGTCTATGGATCTACCGGTACCTGGCAACGGTAACTTGCTAGAGCCTAACGTTTAGTTATTTGGATGAGAAATGTTGTAGGCGTCCATACTTTCCCAAGCAGATGCACTGGAACACAGACAGGTCGGAACTCGGAACTACCAAGTTGGAAATTTCCGAGTTCCGAGTATAAAGGAACGCAGCATTCAACTGAAACTGGAGCGCGACTTCGACGTCATTGTTCTCAGCCACTAGCTCTGTTTGCTTATTGGACGGCCAGAAATTTTCCTGAGCTGGAGCTGAGAAATTCACCGCAGCCCATGACTGACTACTGAAGGGAAAATTAAATTTGAGCGGAAGTTGGTAGGCAGGCGGAGCCTGGCTACCTTTCCACATCACTGTTTGAAATATGATAATTTTCCTCTCACAAATTCAAAAGTTGAATTCACAAACAAACGCACCCTCTCAGTTCAAATACTTAGGGACCCTTACAACCGTACACTGTGTGGTATGAACAGGTAGCTGACGGAGGCTATTGTAAGCTAATGTTTGAAGACTTTGAACAGATATAATTGCATAACTGACACAACGTCATAGGGTCAAAGGCATGCTATTACACAATGTTTTAGAAATTTCAAAAATTAACATTTCAGTGGTTCAGCAAAAGAAAAACTAAACGTCAATACGTTGTGTCAATTTGTGTAATGCCACGTGTGGCCACTGCAAAAGTTAAGGATAAGTTAGATTTTGGGCAAAAAAAGACATCTTGGTTGATATAAATTATTGGTTAAGGTTATAAAACATCATGGTTTTGTTTCAATTAACTATTAAAGTTAGTGGATGGGGAGGTCTCAGTCTTCCTGGCAGCGGACCCAGGTTCAAATCCAGCCTGGATCGTTCTCTTCATGTCTTTCCTCTGCCCCATTTCATCTCGTCTCTCCAAATATGTCTGCTAAAAACGAAATAATTGACAAAAAATGTTCTTAAAAAAAGAATAAAAGTTAGGGGATCTTTATTGTCATGGTTAAAATATTATCTTCTTGGCGAAGGTTTTAGTTGACGCATTCTTCCACCCTGACCGCCTCCTTAGAATCTCAGTTGTGGCAGAGGGGTTTAGAGTTGGGTGGGTGGGTCTGGTCCTTACATGTGGGCTAAGAGAAGTCCCTGGATGCATTGTTTCACTCAACATACTGCTGAAAGACAGACTGCAGCAGGCCAGGGCGGGCTCACAACACAGTAGGGTGGTCTGAATATAAATGATCAGCTCAACCACACAGCCTTAAAGTATGAAGGCTTTGATGACACTGAGTAAAAGTTTGTTTACATTAGCAAATGTTTCAAAGAGAAAGTTTGGTCTTAATGCAACTTCATACAAACTTGCAGCGGTTGTAAAGCAGAAAAGCCCAGCAGTGTGCGAAAGCCTTCAAAGGGGCAAGCGATTGGTAAACGCCCACCTTCCTGATGCAGCAGCATTCTTTGCTTTAGTGTTTTAATCCGGCTTGCGACGTCAAGAGAACATAGCAAGTGAACCCGTCTTGTAAATATCTGCAGTGTGTTTATTTGGCAGTACAACACTATTCTTCCCCCCCCCCTTGCCTGCAGTGCTAAAACAACAGTGGCGTGTTTATATGCGAGCTCGAGCGGAAACATATTTCTCTATTTCGCAGTCAGGAATCTCAGGAATCACAAGGGTCCTTACTCTGACAACAGAGAAAGAGGAGCGCAGAGGAGCTTTAAAGGGGGGGAGGGGGAAAAACTAAAAATGCAGCATTGAGGCCAAGAAGAAGAAGGCTCCCTGTTGCACTTTTTCTGTTTCGACTGTGTGATGACAGAATGTGTTACATTGAAATGAAATGTGCTGCTGGAAAGAGAGTGGAAGAGATTTATTCATAAGGATAAGCAGCAGATCGGCTCGAAGGAGGAGAAGCAAAAAAATAAATAGAATATAGTCTCCAAATTGTTTCCACTGCGGTCCTCCGACACACACGCCAAGCAAAAATACTCTAAGAAAAACGAAGCTGTGCACGGAATACTAAATGGTTCACTCACACTATAAGGAAGGAGCTGATCATAGTAAGTCTGATTAAACGGTGGGGGGAGGTGGGCAAGAGGGAGCGAGAGAAAAATTGAGCAAATCTCCATTTTTCCATGGGGAGAATGTGTGTCAGTGGGCTGGCTGCACTATCTGCCTGCCCCACATCTCTAGCTCTAGCTCTAACTCACTCACACACACACACACACACACACACACACACACACACACACACACACACACACAAACACACACACAATCCCTCAGCCTTTGTGAGTGGCACTGATTCAGTGCAGTGTAGTACAGTAGTCTGGTGCCAATGCAGCCAATTCATATTCTGAGTGCGTACCCAGCACTCTCGCACACAAGCACACACACACACACACACACACACACACACACACACACACACACACACACACACACACAGCACACTTCCATTGACTGGCTACGGGGCGAATTGAGGAGCAGGACATATTCAGTTCATTAAAGTCACAGTCGCTCTACTGTAGCATATACGATGATACTATAAGGGAGATGTGTAACGAAGAACATTAGCTTTAGTGTCAAGTAAATTAAAACCCTCACAAGTGCACTTACGGTCCATAGACACAAATATGTTCGACATCTAATAGGATGCTTTATTGGCCTACTCACTTCTGGAAATGCTAGGTATGGCAGTAATGATGGGGAGTAAGGCCTGGCTCAAAGAGCATGTTCCACTTCATACCAAACTGGGAAAATTATTTCTTAATTTTCCTAGTGTTACACAACAGAGGTTTTGTACTGTTAAAAAGGTACGAGCCTTCCCCCAAACTGCTGTAACAAAGTTTCAAGCACAATTGTAGACCAATGTACAGCAATGTGACACTCCATGTGTAATACATTTGGCCATATAGTTGTGATACTTGTGAGGAACTTGACACAAGTAAGGTATCATGAAGTTACACTGTGTATCTTTTTTGCTGAGAAGTGAAATATTTTTTTTTCTCTCTAATATTTATTTAACAGTTATGAATGTACTGCTAAAATTCATATAGATAAGCTTAGAACCTTTAAATCTAAATAATGAACACATCAAACATGTTTTATCCTAACAAAAAAACAAAGTGTAAAAACAACACAGAACAATGACTATATGAAAAGTATGATGTACCAAAGTAACCTATGTACACATTAAAGAAAACCAGAAGTAAAATATTAATTATTGAGCTTTAGAAGTGCTGGTGGGCAGTGTAGTACCATTGGTCAGAGCCGGACTAGCAGTTTATTTTGCCGTACGGGCCATTAGAGTGGTATGTAAGCATTGCCAAAAAAAAAGGGGAAATACCACATTTCTGAAAAACTATTCCTTTAAATTCACGAGGCATTTGTAGATGAGCTCTTTGATCCCACTCCAAAACAGATGTTAATCAAAGAAATTCTGAGATGTGCTCTTGTTCATTGACGCAGGAGTCAGAGGGGACATTCATCCACCCTTTATCATCCAACAGTAGCGTGTATTCAGAGGCGAGACGAGCCCGATGAGGCTGGATGCCACTCGTTAACTCAAATTATTCGGCCATCTGCACGATCAATAAGACCTTGGAATGTATTTCCTAAATAGGTAATGGAATTTCAAACTTTTCAGATTATCAATCGCGCATGGGGGAATATCTCCTTGGCACAAACACAATTATACGTACACAATCTTCTCCCCAGAAATCCCCCATGTACCAAATTGAATTAGAGCTTTAAATGAGGGAGTTATACGCCTCGGCCTGTTTAACCCTGAGCAAGAGAGCAGAGACAACCCTGGTCAAGTGGAAATAAAGACCCACCACTGCTTGTATTTGTATCCTTAATCTTAATGCATAAATGGATATCTCAGATAGTTTTTGTGTATTTCAGTTAAACACATGGTGTTAATGTGTCAAAAGAGCAAAGAGGGCCTGTGCTGTGTGCATCTGAAAACTTTTTGCACATACTCTGTTTCCTGTGCTGTGGTTCCAGTGCCAACAGCTGTGGGGGAAGTCAGAGAGGGTGTTTGTGGGTTAGGAACTTGCTTGTGTATATGTGTGCATGTCTGCACACACACACACACACACACACACACGGCCCGTTCTCCTACCTCCCCTGCTGTTTATTTCCTGGTTGCAGGTGCTGCAGTGAGATCACTTCCTGCCGGCACCCCCCTGCGTGTGTATCCGTGGGCTCCAGCCATTTCCTGTCGGTGGAGAAGAGGAAACTATAGGAAACAGGATGAGCATCCCGGGCAGGAGGGGTCAGAGAGGGCTGGGAGAGGTGGAAGGAGGGCTAGATGACCCTGGAAATAGGGGGCAGGACCCCAGATGCATGGGTGCACCACATCAAGACTTGTTTTTCTTGGTGAGAGTAGATAGTGATGTGTTTTTGAACATAAGGCACACACAAGTTACATTATTATTATGATATAATATCATATATGATATGATAAGAAGTATACTGTATGTCATATTGACTGTACACATACTGTATACTTGATGGGTTAAAGGTGGAGTAAGCAACAAAAAAAAAACGATGAACGGGTGAGGAGATTTTCACTGATATCGACAAAAAGTGATTTTGAAAACAAGCCTTCTCCAGAATCACTCCACCTTTAAAGGGAAATCACAGAACGACTTGTCCAAAGTTTACCTTTATTGTAAACCCACAATTGACCTTAATATGAAGGTCGCAAAACAGACTGACAGTTTCATATAATATAAGGCTAAAGGTCAACATATATGGAGCTACTCCTTGTGGCTTTCTTTTTGATGAGAGGATCGATACCACTTGCTTATGGTCTGTTAACTATAAGCTTACAGACTAGGCTTTTAAAAAGGTCAGCTTAGTAGATTTCTGAAGCCTTACAGTAGCCACCCCTAACAAACCTCACCTGAATCTCCCCCCAAAACGTTGGAGGTCAAGTTGAATTGTGGCAAATTTACAAGCCAGGTTTCGAAAAGGTAGCTGAAGGAAGGAATATAAAAGATGGTGTCTTTGGTTCTGCTGAGTCTTTATACATTACAAGTCATATCAGTTCATCCATTGTCTACTTCCAAGGGTTGTGGGGTGGCTCGAGCCGATTTGAGCTGACATGCAAGACTAAAATTGGTATATTTTCAATAGCCATACATTGGATGCATGCTTTGGCACCACAGTTAGAAAATAGTGTTTAATCTTGTCAGGATGACTTAGGGTCAAAAGTCATGATGATGATGTAGCGTAACCCTTCCGTTCATTTCCCGTCTTTAACTCTGTCATATTTCCTCTTAACTGACAAGGAACTTCCCTTCCTAAACACTGTCGCCCACGGAAACAGACAAGACAGATGGTATTCATGTTTACTCACATACATACAGTCACACATACCGTAGTGTAAACCCTGACACACACAGGCCCATTCATTACCAAGGACCATGAGAAGGGCAAGCCCAGGCAAAAAAGTCCTTCTTCTGACATTTCCGCCTCACGTCTCACTTGTCTGTCATATCATTCAACCCTATCTGGGAAAACCTGGGCTGTTGTGGAAAACAGTCCTTGGTGAAACCTTTTTATAAGAGGGTGTGAATGTTAGTGTTTATGTACATGGATGTAGCTTTACAAGGCTCAGGAAGATATTTCTTCTCCACTGAAGGATATTATATTGTAATATATGTGTTTTATGATCTCCTTTAACAGCTAGTCAGACGCTAGTCCAAAATAAATATATATATAAATAATAAATAAGATGCTGACGACCTCTCAAATACCCTATAACTTGGACAGGGCCCTTGCAAAGGGGAATTTTATTATCAACAGCACTCTGTGCACAGTAATATTGGTTTAAACTTATAGGGGTCACCTTTAATATTCACTGTGAAAGACAGAGAGTAGAGACAGAGACCTAAAAAGTGGAGCTATCAAGACATGTGATGTGTGCATATTTCCAGGAAATTCCTATGGACTTTACGGCCTATCTCAGCTACATCTGAAGAAGAAGGAGATACATCCGAAGTGGAGAGATGATCCAGCTCCTATTTTTGTAAACCCCTAAAACCACCCACTCAGATCCCAACTTAAAGCCCGCTCTCTGCAGACCTCTGACCTTACCATATCCTGTCAGAAGTTGCTGCATCTCTGACTGACACACAAAGCTCCATCTGCTTGAGTCTCTGTTTATGCTTTACGCTGTGTGTTTGTGATTTATGAATGAACCGGCATGCAAAGCTGGCAGAGCTTCCTGACTCGCTGGCGTGTGTGTGACCATGGAACTTCCTGTCATAAGATGTGCGATTTCCCGTGCTCACGCAGCTGGCCCTGTGAAGCCCTTTGGGGAAAACTCCTTTTGCTACGGGAGAATGCTCTGAGAAACACTCCCATATACTATACAGAACAACATGGCTGTTTTACATTGCTGTTTGGAAGGAATTATTGTGAAACAAAAAGAAAAAGATCCCACTTCATTCATGTTTTAAAAGTTCCCATTTCGAAAGTTTGGAGACTCCTCCTTGGTTTTTCCTCATGCTGTTTAACTTACACAAGAAACACACAGGAGTCCTTTAAACTCTCCGCATTCCAGTGTAGGCACGTGTCATCGCTCCACTCAAGTATGCCAAGAATGCAACGTAAGGCTGAAGGGGAGAGACACAAGATGAAGGATGGAGATTGTTCAAACAAGTCAGTCTTCAAAACAGCTCGATTCAAAGTTTAATGAAACCACAAAAGCCTCCTTTTCCCTCTCTTGCGCCAAATATAACTTCTTCAACCATTCCCTAGGGTTGTCACTGGCCTTTCACTGGCTGGAAGGTATGTTGGTCTGGGCCATCAAGTTGTGCATTAATCCAAACAGCCCGCGGACCTTCATCCCTTGCTTCGGAACTTTGTCCTCAGCACATCTCCCTCTGGGAGGACTTTGAGAGAAATCGGATACAAATGTCCAAACATTCATCTCAAATGAGTGAGATGTGTATATGTGTTTGGTAAGTTGACGTGTTAGTCACATCATTCTCATTGTGGAAGAATGAAGTGCAGATTGTAGATAGCTGGGACATTGATGAGTTGGACATCATAAGAATAGTGGGGAGTCCACTCCCAAATCTGGACTCACAACACATCAGCCGCCTCCAGAAGAAGGCCAGGTGTATCGCATCTGACCCCACCCACCCGGGCTACGGACTGTTTGTACCTCTGCCATCTAGGAAGAGGAACAGATAGCTAAATACCAATGCTACTTTTGCACTTTGTGTGTGTGTGTGTGTGTGTGTGTGTGTGTGTGTGTGTGTGTGTGTGTGTGTGTGTGTGTGTGTGTGTGTGTGCGTGTGTAGGTGAGAGAGTGAGCGAGCGAGCGAGCGGACCTAGACAGATGGGGTGCGTGTGTAAATGAGTGGAAGTGAATATGTAGGCTATGCATCTGCATAATATTTGCACACATTATTATTTATTTTTTTATATCTTGATGTTTTTACCATGTAATCTAAGCTGGAGCCGTCGGCAGAAATTTTGTTGTGTGCAAAACACACAATGACAATAAAATTCTTGATTCTTGATAAGGTCTGACAAAAAGTCTTGAATATTTTGGTCTAGCCCCACATATCCACAGACAGACATTCCCATTCCTGACCACCTTACATTCCCCACTCCCCTCTCATTTGAAACATACCCCCTCTACTTATTTATGAGGTCCTAATTGGTGGAAGGACTGCCTTTAGGAGGCAGCCGGGATGGGGCCAGAGTCAAGAGAGTCACTCCTCTGATCTCTCCTGGGGGTGTGTTAATGGGGCAGCATCAGACCAACAGACTGACTGCTCAGCCAGTTAGCCCCGAGGAGAAGTGTGTCATGTGGCCATTAACCCTTTTTGCAAAAATGTCTGTTTTAATATGACGTGTCAAACCTGGCGGGACTAAACATTTCTAAAGTGGGAAAAAATAAAAAAGGAGCAGCTAGACTGAGAGAGCTACACATTCAAGGGATCAGCAAAGTCAGGGAATTATGAAGAGAACTGATTAATCGGCCGTCCAGGTATTAGACCAAGTTGTTGGTCTCAAGCGGAGGCTCATTAGTTATGAAAGGATATCCTCTTTCCTCCCAGGAGCCATGGCCGGAAGCACTACATCCAACCTTAACGGCATGTCCTCATATTTAATATCTGCCACTTTACTGACTCCACTTATCTTGGTGCATGGCTCATTTATTTAGTGACTGGGAGTGAATGGTCTGCTATCAGTATTTGGTCTACAGAATCTCAGTAATCTGTGACTCAACTACGGCGCAGCCACTATTACCCAATATCTTCTGCTGCTGGCTCCTGCAGATGTTGTAAATTCTTTGAGCGTTTATCAGTCCGACATTCCGAATCTTCAAATCTCTCTCCGCCGTCCTCCTCTGGCAATCCTTCATGTGTCATCCATCCATATCTCTGGGGGGAACCATGTAAGGGCTCTTCCTTTTCCTGTGGGACTATTGGTCCCTGGCCTGTATCCTGCATGGCCTCTGTCGCCCAGCGGGACACTGTCACTTCCTCTATGACCTAGGAGCACAGTGGGGCACAGTGGGTTAGAGGGGGGGCGTTCTAGAGGCTGAGGAGGAACCAAAAACAGATAAAATGATAAAATATGATTTAAAGCACTAGCAGTGTTCCAGGTGGTGTTTCCTCACTGAAAATAGACCGTCATTATGACATGATGAAGGGAAATCCCCAGAGATGATGAGAATTAAATAAATGAGTGTGCAGGGGCTCCTCATTCAAATACATGTGAGTCATTAATAGTCATTCACAATTCATTCAGCAGCTTTTGTCCCGCTTTGCAGCTGCCATGGAGCCATGTTAATAACCACCTCATCAAAATGGTTCAAAAACATACATGTAGCAACACATGCACGTGCTGGATGTCAAAGTACATCTGACAAAAGTTAACAAAGGCTTGGTCAGGAGAGCAACCAACCAACTAACGAGTACATTCCATTTCCGTTTAATAAAATGACTTAGCAGCATTTTATTGTTTATGTTTTCGACAACTCTTATGAGGATGATGTGAAGTAGGGTTAACTCGATTATGTAATGATGTCACATTGTCTATTGAGGATCTTTCATCGCGGAGCGGCTGACTGCATGCCTTCAACCTTCTGTTCAAGGTGAGCACAGCCTCTCTAATGCAGCCTCTGTTGTGTCTCTCAGGCTCTGTCAACTGGAAATCCAAAACAAACAAAGAATGCACTTACAACAGAGCAGTGTAATTACTTCACCGAGTTAACAAGAATCCACTTGTCCCCATTGCGACAGAAAATCTCTAGAGAGCGAGATTACATATTCCCATCCACGGCGAGGAAGTTCCATAGAAAATGACACTTATTCTGACACAAACGTGAAAAGGAATGCGGTCAGGCACCTACATGCCCGCTGTGAAAATGAGCACCCCAAAAGTGTCCGATTGTTTGCACAACATTGTTACACTGATGAGAATGTATGAAATGGGGGTGTGTTTGCATGCATATGTAAACAGTACTTTAACCATAGCTGTCATAGCTCAGATTCCTCTGAGTGTCCCTATTTACAAAAAGAACCAAGAAGTTCTCCTCTGTTTGTCTTCCTACATCTTGAGATAAAGCTGAAAGAATGCTGGATGGTCGATAGTAAGGAGATTGAACAAGAAGTTGACGCCAATGGGTTTTTGCTTTGGATGGAGTTGAGGTTAGAACCAATACAGGTCTTATTTTCTTGCTCTTCTTTCTTCCTCTTATGTTCAGTTTCTGATCCCCATCTCAGCAACCACACAGGAGGATATAACTGTTTGAGCTGGAGCTCACCGGACTCACATAAAACACACAGCAACAATTCCTCAGAAAGTATACAATCCAAGATAAAGAGGAACTTCAAATATGAGTCACTGTTCCCTGCAGCTGATAGGCTAGTCTAGATCTAGGTCAATGAAAGACATTTAAAAAAATGTTTTTTGTTTTCTACATGTCAGAATACACATGAATTTCTTTTGGATATAATCTTTCTAGTTGATCTGCCCCACTTTACATGAAGTATCTTGCCAGATCTTTAGGAATGTGGCATGGGATGCTTTGCAGTGACACATGGCTTGACGTGGCGCACATTTATGCGCAACACATGGAAGACAGTGTGGAATGTGCTGAGTGGAAAATATGAAGGAAACATGATCTCTAGCAAACACATTTGATCTTATAGGGTCTTAGTAAAAAGGTCCAGAGTGTTGTAAATCTTGGAGCATCCAACAATGATAAATGTCAAATTCTACTTCTGCTCTAAGGATGTCAATGACAATCTTTCGACCAGACGATATGGGCTGTCCACCACTTTGGTCCACAATGAAATATCTAAAAAAATCTATTAGCTGGATTGCCATGCCATTTGTTGTCTCCAGAGGGTGACTCCAACTAACTTTACTGATTCTTTGAATTTTCCTCTAGCGCCACTATTAGGTGAAATATCTTGAGTACTGTTGGATGGCTTAAAGTGATGTCGGCCTCACGGAGTTGCTAGCATGGCTGAAACCTCTTAGTCTTGTTCTTCCTCAGAACATATTATGAGTATAAGTAATTTGTAGGAGACAAGGTTGGAATACTCCAATGTTAACATTCTGTCTGCTGATTGGCTTTAGAATACGAGCCTCTTGTAGCATACAGGTTCCTCCACAATTCCCGTGACCCTGTGGAAACCAATCATCAAACATGTTCTGCAGCTCGTAATTCTGTTTTCCAAAATGTTTGCTTGGTTTACGAGGCTGGGTTTGGCCTCCGTCTTGATCCCTGTGTGGTGTGGAGCCTTCTCCAAGGCCAAAGTGAGGCTTACAGCAGGGCCTGAAGGGACTTTCTGAAGAGGAGGACCGTGTCAGGCCTTATTAAAAGGATCACGTTACCTCCTGGAGACCCAGGGGGCTGGCTGCTTCCTGTGGCCATGCGGCTAACACCAAATCCTGTAAAGACAAGACCAAGCAGATGGACTGTGCAGAGTCCAGGGAATTGAGTATTTCCTCTCAAACTGAAGCTCTTCTTCACTGACTTCTCTCCTTCTACCAAGGTTTCTCTCTCTCTCTCTCTCTCTCTCTCTCTCTCTCTCTCTGGTCTACTTGGTTGTTCTGGCACACATTTCTGTTTATAATCTTTCTCTCTGTTTCACAAGGCTCATTTATTTTCCAAATCACTCACTCGCATCCCGCTCCGAGTGTCTGTTTCGTCTTCTCCTCCTCTACACGTCAGCTCCATTTTCCTATGAAGCTCACACCTCATTTCCTTTGAACCCACGCCAAGTCCACCTCATAAGTCGTCTGGTGTTCTGCTGAGATACAGCGTTCCCTCACAGTTCTGACAGGACGTAGCTATGCATCTCTCTTCGCTCTCTCCAAGATGAGACACTTGTGGGACAGAGGTGTCAGATCTCTGGCTATGAACATCTGGAGAATGTTAATGCAATCAACGCAAATCAAATTCCTCTAACAGCCATTGGCAGCAGTTCAGGGCTCTGGAGGGAGAGATGGGCTCGGGAGCAATGAAGCAAAAAGAAGAGGAGGGAGTGCCAGAGAGGCAATGAAAAAAATTAATAAGTTACTGGTTTGTTTCGTAGAGATCTGAAGAGTTGTGCCATTAGAGAGGTGGTACTTTCATTTCACTGATGGCTGTGGGCTGACACCAAACAGTTTTGATCATGCACAGAACACGGGAGATAACAGTGGAAACACTTGGGTGAGAAAAGCTCAGTGTCGCGAATGAAATTATGATGATGTAGCACTGAGAGAGAGAGTGGGGTTCAGGGTCACTTTTTGTGAAAGTGTGCGAGAGACTGTCATTAGTGTGCCTTTTAAATGGTTGAACGTGAGAGTGAGCCATTTGTAATGGTAACCTCTGACCTCTCAGTTCAGGGCTGTCGTAACTACGTTTCCTCTCCCCTGGGTAAGTGTGTGTGTGTGTTCTTTGTGTGTGTGTGTGTGTGTGTGTGTGTGTGTGTGTGTGTGTGTGTGTGTGTGTGTGTGTGTGTGTGTGTGTGTGTGTATGCGCACGTACAAGTGCTGTCACTGGGGGAATCGGACGCATTTACTGGTGGGGAGTCTCCCTGAGTCCCAGAGTAGTGACTGACTGGCGAAATAATGATAATGCAGGAGCAATGAGGTCAGCCAGCCGGAGGACCGCCACTCACTCTCTCTCCTAGTGTCTAACTGACCCAGATTTCTGTAACGGCCAAAGCAGATTCTGGTCCAACCCCCACCCCCACGGACAGAGCATTGCCCCCCAGGCCTGCATGTGAGCCACACACTCCTCTCTCCCTACTCATGCCCACCACTGGCTTTATCATTGTGAGACTGTCACTGAAGACCACTCCACTGTCCTCGAAGACTGATGACATTCACACATGCTACTACAGTCCGCTATGCTTGTACGCTCGGTGTAATGCAAAAGTGTCTGTTTTTGCCTTAAACCTTGTCTTTTAGGATTTATGCAAAAAACTATAGGCTTTTATGTAGGAGTATATTTACTATATATGGCATGTTTATTATCTTTGTCTAGCCTCCTACATGTTTTTCTCAATACAGAAAAAATCGGACAAGAAAGGGAGGAAGGCAGACGAAAGAAGAATAAAGCGGAGGGAAGGATGTGAAGGACAGGATGAGGTAAAGACAGATACTGGAGGGAAGCTTGTAAATTATATTTATACCCTCCTATTGAGCCGGCGAAAGGACAGGCAAGGAGACAGACTAACAAGCGTATACAACCAATATAGAGAGGCAGAGGAATAAAGCCAGGTGGCCGTACCAGACACTATAATCAAAAGCTAAGATTGAAAATCCAAGGGTAACGTTTTTAATAGCCGAGAATGTCTTTGTGATCCGAACCAAAGCCAGACATCGTGTAACAGATGTTGGCAGAAAAGGGCAGGTCAATGCTGTCGGATACAGTCTGGAGGGAGGAAGTGGTAGCTAACTCAAGGAGCTATTACTTTGAGTAGATGGCAATAATGAGTGTTGGGACTGGAGAGCAGCAACCCAAGGTCCACACTCACCAAGAGCTGTATCAAAAGACTACTTTCAAGTCTTTATCATACATTTCACTAGCATCCGGGTACATTTTATTGGTGCAGTTAAAATACTTTGTCTAATCTTTGCTTAAGGACGAGCCTGCACTATTACTGATGTAATTGATGCTTTAAGAACCAAGAACACCCATGATTACGTGCCTTGGGTTGGCAGCATGATATAGCAGATATATTCTCTCTAAAGGGTAGTGCTAGTCGGAAAAAAATCAAAGTCTTTCAACATAAACCGAATGGCTCATAAACAAACAAGACCCATGGCCGGTGGATTTCTATGTGGACAGCATCTATTCTATTCTGGTCTAATAAGGCTAGGCCTAGCTAGCTGTAGCTGTTTCTCTTTCACACAAGTAAGAATAAACACCCAGGATAAAATATTTTTGCAAAAATAAATTTTCATTTCAGTTCAGATAGGGGCACCCAAAGATGTCTTTCAAACAAGTATACACCTGTGCTACCACTGGAATATGGGAATGGACTATAGGTCTGCATATCCTCAAACAAATAACTATCTCTTGTGTATAGTTGAAAGCATCTGCATTGTGATAAGCATGGCCTCATTGACTTATAAAACCCTCTGCAACATATTTAGCCTTAGTGTTTACAAAGAGCTACTTTCCTCTTCTGTACTGGTCATTAGATTTTTTCTCAGACAGTGTTTCTGAGCAGCTGTGCTTTTGATGGTGGCAAAGGCCGATTTAGAATGGATGAAGGCCAAAACAGAGAGAAAAGACTTGAGTTTTGAATGTATCTCAATTGCTGTGCACACCGCTTGAGTGGAGCCCGGAGGGTGGGGAGGGTCAAACTATCACCTTTCTGCCCCCGAGTTCTCCCACAGCTGCCACCTCTATCCCAACCAATTACTGTCAAAAGGTGCACTCTACATATTGCACTCTCTCCCTCTCTGTCACACACAGGCACACATATACATCAAACACACACAGACCAACAGAAAAACCAGTGGGTTGAAAAATGTCGCCCTTATTAAAAATCACCAGACATTCGTCCCTTTCCAAATGCAGACTTTCACTTCTCTGTTTCTCCTTATTCTGGGAGAGTTCTTACAAGCTCCCAGAATTCACCAAGAAACATTTGTGTGGCACTTGTGGTGGGTCGGATTAAAGCAGGCATGCTGTGTGGCACTCTGTGTTGGCACAAGGCACTTAACCTACTTCCATGCTAGCATTAAGACCCAGCCATGTTAAGAGGGTAAGCCAGGGGCCAGGAAAACATCAAGCCTTTGATTTGATGGCCTTGCTTGATGAAATGCAGCACTTCCATCTGTACAAAACACATAATGTCAACACTGTTTTTATAGATAAAGACAGCGAGGTGCGTTACGGCTTGCCTGATGAACAGAGGCCAATCGTAACGACCCATAAAGTTAGCGCAGGGTGCCGTAATCAGCTTAGAAGTTCACGACAGCACCTGAGAGTTAGATGGTGGGCTGGGCGTTAAAACCGCAATGCATTATGAAATCAAGAGCTCAAGGCAGCCCCTAACAGAGTAATGTTATTGAGTTATCCCATAACTGGCTCAGCCAAATCCGCCTGCTGCACTTTGCTTAATGTACAACAGCTGGTGGCAGCTGGGGCCCTGTGGCAGCCATGATGGATGTGATGTCACTTGGCAACTCCCGCCCACCCTGACCTCCCATGATTCCTCATCTTCTGCAGGCTCCAGGAGAGTGGCGAGTGTGCTGGACTGAGTGGTGAGTGCTCGTTGCAGATCATCCACAACCTGATTTGTTCCCCAAGAGAAGAGAAGCAGAAGAAACAGCAGTAGCTGTGGCATTAAGACACATCCATATCGATCCATACATTTAAGTCGTCACCCTGCCTCAAACCATAAGAACTTATTTTCCATAACCAGTGTTGGTCATACTACAGTTGCCATGCAGCGATATTGAAGAACTAAAGAATTTGAAAGACGTTGCCATTGAACTTGATCTGGGGTTTTGTCAAAATGCCCAATACTGACCTTCCTGTCTGGAAGTGGGTTGGCTTCAACACACTCACAGCTAGTCTCGCTTTTAATATGCAACAGAGCACAGCAAGATACAATGGGAACACGCTGACTCCATCTCTCACTGTCAATATGTCTGACCAGGGGTTCTGACAATCGAATCAACTTCAACCTCGGCTGTGGGGCAGACTTTGGAACAGTCTTGATGGGTAATGTAATAGCGTTCTTTTTGCGTCTGTGTGTGTGTTTGCGGGGAGGTTCAAATTCCTCCATTCATGTGATCCCAGCCATGCTAAATGAATTCCATCAACGTCGTCATGGCATTGTCATGGCAACCACTTAGAGCCCTGTCATTGATGCTGCTGCTGAATCAACAGGGGATGGGAGAGTGAGACAGAGAGCAAGGCAGAGAGTCAGAGAAAAGCAATACAAGGGCGGTCGAGATGGGTAGATGTGGAGTGAGAAATGAAGGGAAGATTAATAGTGAATGACGAGATGAGAGTAAATATTTCATGGAATTTAACAATTAAAACTTGCTTAATAATGTTGAGAGGCTGCTAGCACTTGTTGAAATGAGTGTTAGTGACTTAGGGCTATACACTGATTCAGTTCTGTTAACAGACAGAACCACTGACTGTCCTCTCTCTCTCTCTCTCTCTCTCTCTCTCTCTCTCTCTCTCTCTCTCCTGCAGGGATACTGGAAAAGAACTGGGATACACAGCAGGTACATGGTTTATTAATGGATAGGACTCTATTTTGAGACTGCATGTAAGGAACGTTTCCCGGAAAGGGCTAAACATGTTTAGGTCACACTTGATCTATACATAGCTGAGGGCATGCAGGCCATTGTGACATAGAAACATACAGTAAAATGCACATTTATTCATTTATTACACCTTTTTCCCACGTGTTGATTTTTCGTTCCCCCCCCAGCTCCTGTAGTCTTGCTTACACCATATCACAACCAAACATACATTGAATTCTACTTTCTCCATCGTCTTACTCTCCGTTTAATTTTTGTTTCTTCTCTGTTACACACACACACACACACACACAAAACGTGGATACACATGCATATTTCACCGTGCCCTGACACAAGCACTGCACTGCACCCTCCTTTCAGTCGAGGAGCTACAAGAGTAATCCATTTGCACGGCAGCAGAGGGGAGAGAGGAACGACCACAGGGAGCAACACAAAGGGAGAAAGTGGGGGTTGAGAAAGAGTCATGCGCTGTTAGCTGTAATTTGACTTAACAGTATCTTTCTCTCTCCAGACTGTGACAATGAGGCGGTGCGGTCAAAGACAAAGGAGTCAGGGACCCTCGGGGGGGTTCGCTGTATGTCATACTCCACTGTGCTTCTGAAAACAAGATTTAGTTGTTAGTTTGTGCACACGGAGAACTGCATGGCCGGCAATCTCTGATATGTGCGCATGGTATGTGCGACACGTAATGATGCAAGCTGATGAAAAAGTGAGAAGGAGCTCCGCAAGGTAAAGTGGCGCATGCCCACAAGCAAAGGTGCATGTCAAGGCTGATTAGAGCTGTCTACATATATATGAGGGTGTGTGAGCCCATGAGAGAGGGGAGAAAACGGCTGGGGAAAGAGTTGCATTGGCAGATCCCATTTTGGCAAAGATAATGCCTCTACTACTCTGAAAGTCACTTGTTCAAGGGACTATGTATAAAGCCTCCGTGTCTGTTTGCTAACCTCAACAGTATTACAGACACCGGCGGTCAAACATGTAGCGCTTGAGATCTGACAACTGCCACACTGGCTTTCATCACCGATGTGTCATTCCCGTCTTCACTGTCTGTGCAATTGCCATAGAGGCCCAGTCCAAAGCCAAGATAGGTATCTTTCCATTACAGTGCTCCCCCCTCTCATCAGTTATCCCCATCTGAAAGGTGTGTCTTGCTATTGATTTCCCCCACCTGCCAAAAGCCTGGTGAACAGATGCTTACTCGGACAGCTGCATTACTCATCCTGGACACTTAGCAGATATCAATAATCAGCCGTTTCCCTCTTCTCTATTTGGAATAACAAGGCCATACATCAGGCCCTACAGTCACTTGCTTGCTGCCAAACTGCTTGAGCTTCCAAAAGTCTTTCAGCCCTTATAAGGTGATTCAGTCCGGACAAGGGAAGAAGGAGATGGGTCTATAGGTTGGGGCATTAGGAACTCGCCCAGCAAGGAGGACTGCTGCTTCGCTGTCTCGTCTTTATGTTCAGCTGTGAATACTGAGGCATCCAGCTCATTAAGCTTTACTTCTGTCTGTAGCCGAGCCATTATTGTCCTGTAACGACCTCTTGTTATACTGTGACACGGCACTTTGCGAACACACACACACACACACTCACACAAACACACGTGACGTGCTCATTGATCAAGCTGAAAAGCGTGTCCTTGAACAGCCTTGAGTGTGTGTGTGTGTGATTGCAGGGATGTGTTAGCGAAGTACACACAGGTATGCGGTGGATGGTTGTGCTAACCCAGAGGCGTGTAGGAGCTCTCAGAAGGTTTGAGGTGTTTAATGATATAGCTCAAGAGCCTAGATAAAGCCGGTCAAAGCGTCTGGCTGCTGGTCGTTAATTACTCCGGATCACCCTGACCTTGAGTATACTGGGGTCACTCTGCCCATTAGGAGGTACAACTTGCCTTCACCGAGGCAACTTTCCCATGACACCCTCATAAATCTTCTTAAATGAATCCTCTGAAAGTTCTGTAGAGAGCACCAAGGCAGCATTTTAATGCCCCTATAAGCGCAGGGCTGTACAGTGCGACAGTTATGATCGCATTTGCTACTGAAATTGATCACGCGCGATGATGAATACAATTCCACTCGCACGAGTGCGACAGCTTGCTAATGAGCAGATGCTGTCCGTCTGAGACACAGAGGAGTGCTGCACAACACTGCTTAGAGGGCTCTACATTAACACTCTCCAAATTCGGGTAAATGTAGTCTTAGGCAAGTAAGTTATTGAGTCCACCCTCCACTTTGGCTGGTGAAAGATGTGTGCTCGGGACCTGTGCTTGTGCGGCGATTAATACACTTCACCAACGGTAATAACCGGAAGGAGACGGCACACAGTTAAGTTAGCGCGTGTGCAAACAGAACATTTCCTGTGCGCCTTCACATTAAATGCCTGTTACTAGCCAAACGTGAGTTGACTTTTATTTTGAAGCCGGTAAGAACAAGAAGTTAGCGCTTCACAGCCCTGCAGTGCGCTAGCTTGAAAATCAAATGCTTCAGCTGCAGAGAGCAGTCAACAGTAGTCTTTTTAAACAAAGTTTGAAATAACTGATAAGCCACTGAATTACTACTTCCAACACATTCACAACAACCTATTTAACTTATTCCAAATTTTACCAATATGTATAGGCCTACTTATTTATTTAATAGGCTATGTTTAATGTTTTAAAGTTTGGTTTTAATTAACAGAAGGACATTTAACAAAAAAAATATTATTATGAATATAATAATGATATGTATATATACAGAAAATATATAGATATTAATTTTATGGGGAGAAATAATTCTGAATCAGCAAAAAATTACAATTGGCAGGTTAGATGTTTTTGTCTAAATTGCAATCAGTGCACCCCTATTAATTTTTCTACAATTATTACTGCACACACTAGGATATGATAAAAATTGAGAATTTCAAATGAGACCAAGATGACAGGCTAAAAGGTAATTAGAGCGAAATGCATGGGTTAAGGTTATGCAAGTTTTCGATCATACTTTGTGTGCTACTGAATTTATTTTTGTGCTACTGATTTTTTTTGCTTGCTAGCACCAGTGCTACCACCTAAAAAAATAAGCGTACAGCCCTGAAGCGGTTTTATTACCTGCCCTGTTACCAAATCCTGTCAACCAGGGATGAAAAAGATTCTGGGAATTTCATGAGCATTTCCTTTTCTGTCCACTCTCTGGCCTCTGGAATGTAAAAGTATGATGGTATTGGAGATCTCCATACTTAAAATCGGGAGGAGAATCGGACACCCTGGAATGTTTTAGGAATGAGTCCCTTTTGGGCAAATTCTTAAGCAACTGAAAAAGGAGCTGCCCCATAACTAGCAACTTCAACATCCATCTTACGCCACAGGGGGAAATCACAACACCAAATAGCCTTGATAGTTCAACACTCTTCGCTTTCTATAATGCACCAGCCACCACTATTCCCCAAGGGGCTTTCCCCTGGCCCCAGCAGGCGTCAGAAATCAGGCCATAATGGACAGTGATCAAATTGCTCCTGTTGTGCGTGCGCCACGCCACTCTGGTCATCTCCCTCTGACACAAGTTATGCGCTTACGCTACACATCCATAGGCTTAAATCCTCCGGTGACATCAATAAAGAACTGCCAATCTCATCAAATTATGGCTTTCTATATATATATCAAAAGCATTGTCACTGGGTTCAAGAAGATTATCTCCCACACGCTCCGGAGCGGTGCCTGATCGGCTTACATGCAGGGTATTTGAGGACGTCATGGAGGTCCGCCATGCAGCACCTGATCATTGCGTTCAACCTCCTGAGACCTCCACCAACTGATGCCCTTGGCCCCAATACCATGCCTTCTGTTGCCCCCCCTCCCCCTCCAGAGCTCTATTGTGGACAGATACTGAGGGTCTTCTAACTGATTTCCAACTGATCTCCGGTCCCATGATAACCTTGTTAGAAAGCCCGGGGGGAAAGACACACAAAGGAAGCGTCTCCTTGCTGAACTGACAAATGTCTTTTTTCTTCCTTTGGCCGTTGTTGGAGCAGGTGTCTTCCATATTGTACGAGTCAACAGGAGGATTTATTAGGCCCATTTGTTTTAAATGCATCTTTCTGTCAGGGCAGTATCTCAGGCGTCTGACATGAAGTGAATGTACGAGAGGATAATATGGGCCGTAACTGTAAATCTTGGCCCCAACCTGACTGCACTTATATCCTGATGAGACACAAACATAAATTACCGCCCTCAGCTACCACATCCTTGCCTCACTCCACCGCCCTCCCTATCCCTCCTGTTTGAACCAATCAATCCCCAATCAATCATGTGCAATCACTGTCAGGGGGTAGCCAGAGTACTATGGGCTAACGTGGCTAGCGTGAGGTTATTGCAGATTCAACTGGGCTGGTTGGTCCAGCTAGCAGACATAGATCAATGCTAGCTGTCTCAGCAGACCAGTTGAGATGGGGTCAGTGTTGCACTGCAAACACAGTTGTCAGTTCCAGATCAATTTAAAGCACCGGTAAGAGGGAGGGAAGACGAGGCAAACGGGAGTGCCAGCAGTCTAGGTAAGTGCAATGATACTGAAAATTTAATGTTCAAGTTGTAAAAGGTGGCCGGAGGTTAATAGGCTGGGTGAGATTTTGACAAGCAGAACAATTTTCTTTGTAGCCAAAAATACTGTGTCCTTGTAATACTTGTTCAGTTGTATGTGCCAAATAAATGTAACACTACCGAAAACAACATTTTCAAGATTTTTAATATTAATATTTTTTTCTCTTCTTGAAGAAACATTTTGAAAACTTATCTTGAATTTATACATACATCCATAAACCCAAGGTGATCAGCTAACCTAATCCATCATACTTCCGTGTTAGCTCCCTGGTCATAGTAGCTAGAAGAGCAAAGTTCCAGCGGGAGGTGTGTGTTGTAATCTCAATCTCTGCCTCTTCCTTATCTAACTATGCCTGCGTGTGCATTTTAATCGAAAATCACAAAATGGAAGATGAAACTGCTCTCACTTCCCTTTCACAAGTGGCTTCTAATATTTCAATCACCACAATAACACATGTTACATGTCTCCATCATGCCATTTTGTAGGAGCTAAGAATATCTCTCAGGAGTGAAATTTAAATAACCCAGTCTCAGCAACTCACCCCATCCTCTGAATTATTTAGCAACCCGTGAAAGTGTCCATGCCACAGTGACGACCCAGAGTTGGTTCAGAGGGAGAAGCTTTTATGTAACCATGTTGTGGTAAACTGGAGGAGGACGAACCAGTGAATTGGGGGCAGGGGATAGAGGGGATGGGTTATAAATAGGTCACTCACAAAAACATGCGCAACACAATGCGATGATGCTCCGCGACAACCCAGCTGCAATGGCAGATGGATGAAACGGAAAAACTGGAGCGAAGTGACAAGCAAATAATGAATCATGCCAAAGCTGAGGGAACAATCTGATATGTCCCCCCCCCCCCCGCCTTGTGAGCAGGAAGTGCATCCTTCAGCTCGTTGAAGTGCGTCTATTTGGCAATCAACCTCTCTCCATTTGTGCCACTGACTGCGCCTTTAGTCTGTACTTGAACCTGCAATCACACACACACCTGTGGAGGAGGGCCAACGCATTAGAGCAACTCATAAGCCCATCATTATTATTACAATAAATCTGTCTGTGTGAACAAGTTTACAACAACTCTTATTCTTAATTGAACCAGGCATGCACGCTACTTTGTTCTTGTGCTTTTAGAGTGCATTTCAGTGTAGTCAAACGGGGAATGGGGAGTCAAGGAGAGAAATAAGATTGCTGTCTTTTTTCAGACGCAGACTCAATGAATGCATCCCACTCATGGCTCATTGAATCACAATGGCCAAGTATTGGCTTTTTATGTAGTCTCGCTGGTGGACCTTTTTCTGCGCTGTAGCATCTCTGCCCTCACATATTTGCCCCTGTGGGTGAAATTGTGTGTGTGTGTGTGTGTGTGTGGTGTGTGTGTGTGTGTGTGTGTGTGTGTGTGTGTGTGTGTGTGTGTGTGTGTGTGTGTGTGTGTGTGTGTGTGTGTGTGTGTGTGTGTGTGTGTGTGTGTGTGTGTGTGTGTGTGTGTGTGTGTGTGTGTGTGTGTGAGCGTGTGTGTGTGTGTGTGTGTGGTGGGAGGGGGGAGGCAGGCTTTCACTGGAGGGCAGGTGCTCGTTCCTGTACTTGTACTTCTCTGGGACGAGTGTGGCCATAGTTTAAGCTGCAGATATACAGTAAGAACTATCCCAACCCCAAATACACACACAAGCACACACAAGCACGCACACACACACACACACACACACACACACACACACACACATATACACTGGTACAAACCCTGACACACTTTGCAGAAAATGCGTAAGTACCACCCCATCTCAGACAGCCCCTGTACGGTCTGTGTGGGTAAATTAGTGAGCTTCCAGTAATGGCTTTACGGCTCCCACAAAGATAAATAAGCAGATTAATACATTGCCATTTGCAAATTATGATCGCTACTCATTTTACGCTTAGTTTGACATGGTATTAGTCCATGAGAGAGGGAGCAACAACATGAACTCAGTGACATTAAGCTCATTATGTCTAGACAGGAACAAAACACCATCGAACATCGTATTCTTGTCTGTTCCACTCCATGGATGAGATTATTGTGGAATTGTAGGCTTCATACAGGGCTGGGCTGGGGGGGTTTGGGGTTGAGGGGGGGTTGTCTGCCATCTTTTATTTCAAGATGAGGCTGGGGGATGTTGATATCTGATGTCTGAGTCATGAACACAGGATTTGGGGGGATAAACCCTCTCTCTCTCTCTCTCTTTCTCTTTCCCTCTCTCTCTCTCTCTGCCTCTCTCCGGCTCCCCTTCCCCCAGCCCAAGCCGGACCGCCCGCTGTGGCACAGCAGGGCTGCCAGGTCATACTGAACAGTAACCACAGCCTCTCCACAAACCTCTTCTCTCCACCCATCCCCCATCTCCCCACCCTGATCCCATCCCCCACCCCATCCTCAAATCTGCATTACAATGAAGATGGCTGAAGAGGTGGAGGAGGTGTGGGCAAGGAGGGTTGAGTGTGTGTGTGTGTGTGTGTGTGTGTGTGTGTGTGTGTGTGTGTGTGTGTGTGTGTGTGTGTGTGTGTGTGTGTGTGTGTGCGTGCGTGCGTGTGTGTGTGTGTGTGTGTGTGTGCGTGTGTGTGTGTGTTGAGGAGCTGGGGTAAGGGGGGGGGGGGGGACTGACTGGGGCAGAGAGAGTGATCTCACACAGATTGGCCAAAAGAGAGCCCCTGCCAGCAGATAACCCAGGGCTGAGCTAATGAGTCTGTCTGGTGGTGGGTGTGTGTAGCGGTGATGGGGGGGTTAAATGCATTTGCATGCGGTCGCACGCGAGTTGTTGTTGTCATATATATGTCTTTGTGTATACCAAACAGCACTTTCTGCTGCCAGCTATTCCTGACTGAGCAGCAGGGGGGAGACGTCTGTATGGGTCCTGTTACGCCCACGCCCTGTTACAATATCCAGGAATGCAAAAGCCTGGGCTCTGCCTATGAAATATATAGCCTAGCCTGTTATGTTTTATTGGTCAGCTTTTAACAATGTGGAGAGTGCCCATACATTAAACTGAACACACAAGGGATAATTGATTTCGGTCTGACGTTAGACAACTGTTGCTGTTTTTTTTGGTGATTTTTGACAGAAAGTGACATGGATTTGAGAAATGGCGGCGTCAATACATCCTTTCACTTTTTGACATTGACAGGTCATTTGGAGACGCTTACACTGTTGTGGGCAGTAGCAATTTCCAAGTCTCTACCAAAGGCTTGATAAAAAGATAAATTATGCATTTATTTCCACACTTTTTAAAGTATCGGCAAAAGTTACTGTTAGGCAACCAGTGTGTTCATGAAGTCACTGGACCCGACCTGAGTGGCACAAATGATTACCCATAACACCACAAATTGTTGTTTTACACATTGTTTTTTGTACACATTTGAACACAAGATATACATACCATTTTATAGGACAGTCCTGTCCTCTTTCGAGATAGTTATATTAGCTATTTTCTCATGATTTCATGCTATCCTAAGTTAACCACCCCCTGGACCAAGCTTTTATAGGGACTGTCCATAATTCCAACAGCTCAATATACAGACATATCTACACTATGGTGAAGTTAGTTTCAAGTTGGATATTCAACAGACATTCATCAATGAAATCTTCTCACTTACCATGCGTTCCAAATCGCATACTTTCTACTATATAGTATGTAGAAAAAAGATTTAGGATGTCCCGATTCTTGTGGCCAGATTTAAGATGGTTAGAAGTACTCGGATGTCCTACTTCATTCGGCCAAGATTGTTAGTGTCGAAAACTGCATTCTATTTGGGCGATTCTGACCCACAATCCGGTGCGCACGTGAAGTGACGTCACATCGACGAAGCCTCCATATGAAAACAAACGGGGATGCGCCGGATATAAAAGCAAGAGGCAAGATCAAGGCGCAATGTTATGATGGAATAAAAGAGTAAAAGTATGTCCCAATAGTATGCCTACTGCATCCTAACTAGATTATTTTTATCGTTGGATGTAGTATGTAGAATAGAAAAAAGAAAGAGTATGCATTTCGGAACTCAGGGCTATTTTCGTCCGCTGCAGGACGGTAAGTGCACCCACCGGGCATCACACCGATATACTGACTTGGGGACATCCATAAAATACTGTCTTTTACACAAAACCAATTTAGTCGTTAATAGAATAATATAATAGATAAATGTGTGTCGAATATCCGTCTTAAAGCTAAATTCACTGCCCCTCCGTCCAATGGGAAATGTGTCGGACTATTGAGCTGTCCGTCGGAATAATGGGGCGTCGGACTTATGGCATGGCAGCAGCTTCTTAGACATGAGAGTTTTATTAGCCCCTTTTACACAGCCAGTGAAAGCCGGGAATATGCTGGAATTTCGGCCCTCCGCCCTGCTGTATAAATGCGACCGTTGCGGAACGAGGGAAGAAAGGTGCAAGAGATTGTTCCGGGAATTTTACTACCTAGGGGGATATTAAGATTCCCGACACAATCAGTTCCGCCTCTCTGTTTAAATGCGGCCAGCTTGTTGTTGCGGAACAGGGGGGCGTTTGACGTTCCATAGCCTATGTTCTAAACATGCGACCATGTTAGCAGTTGAAGGACGTGTGTTTAACATTAACCTGATGTCCCATAAAAATCACCAAATAAAAGGAACGGCATATAATCTAGCTGGTCATAAAGTCCGCTGCTCAATCCAAACCCCCACGCTTCATTTTGCAGAGTGTATGAGTCTATTTCTGCCCAGGGGATGTTGTACAATGGGAAAGCTAGGCTAAGCTAGGCTAGGCTAAGCTAGGCTGCGACCGGATCACCACCGCTATTATTATCCTAAGTCTGAGCGTATATCCACACTTTATTTCTCTCTACAGTAACGTGACTTCACACACTGTGTGTATGTGTATGTGTGTGTCTGATTGGCAGATCGCTGCCCTTACAAAGAGACTCGCTCACAGCCAACCTGTCACGCAAACACACACACACACAGACACAGACACAGAGGTTAAGCAGTGAGCAGCGGAGTGATTTTTGTCAGTTTGGTTAACAGTCCCAGAGATGTTGGACTTAGCGCGTCGCGAGATCAACCGGCACATCATGGGGACACCTGACACCTGACACTGTTTACAAGTGTTCATTCCGGAACGCTGTGCAAAAGGGGCTACTGATGCGCCAGCAGGCCGGCGTTGCTTGGTTCTGTGTAAATAACACAGAAGCAAGCAAAGCCGGCATATTGGAGTGATGTTGTTCCGTCAATATGCCGCAATCTCTGTGTAAAAGGGGCTACAGATTGTATCTTAGTCTTGGGAAGCCGATAGAACGATAAAAGAAAGGAGGATTAACTTGTCTTGTTAATGTTTCAGGTGTGTCCGGGTGGACGGGGATCTTTACGGAGACAACATATTGTGGACAGATTTTACTTACATTCATCAACATTATATTTCAACAAGACCTTAAGACTACAGTCACAGTAGTGGCCAGGCAGTAGGCAACTGCAAGAAAGAGATGAAGAGCGCAGAGCGGTCGAGGGAGAGCAGGCCGTGATAATGATGAATGAGATGATGGCACACTGACCTAGTAACACCGCAGTGCAGTCGCAAGTCGCCAGTGGGGATGAGTCGCCGTACTACTGTGTGCCCCTGTCTGAAACACACACACACATGGACTCTGCCCTGCCACTATCCTCTCCCTCTGCATCACTCATCAACGCTCACTGTACTGCATAACCCCTCGCCCTCTCCTTACACTCGTCTCTCCATCTGTTTTACGTCTTGCTGCCTTTTTACCTGGCCTGCATGATATGGCAAAAGAGGAAACAACACACTTGGTGGATTTGCCTAAGATGGCCTGCCCAAAGCCTTGATACAATACGCTTGTTTCCACTGAGCAGCAGAGTTCAGTTCGGTATGGTTCGACAGGGCACGGTAACCCTAGCTGTGGTTTGCTTTTTCACTGCCGACAGTACCCACATTTTTCCAACTTTTGACAGTGGAAACACAAATAAATGGTTTACAAAGCCGCACTGAACAGAACCACACCACTCAGTTGGAAAAAAGGCTACAGTGACAACAAACATTGGGAATTGGAGAGGGAAGATATTCAGCCCGTGAAACTGAGAGAGGACATTTTACGATGGAAGAAAAAGTCGGACTGGGACCTGGTGAGGGGTTAAAGGTTAAAAGGAAACCACGCTCCACTTCCCTGCGGTCACGGAGGGGTTGGGAGTCTCGGCTGCATACATGTGTGGGAGTCAGAGTCATCTCAAATAAACAAGCCAGCGACGATAAGGCAAAGGAAAACAACGCCAAAGCCATATCCTCTTCCAATTCCTCCTCTGGACTGGTTTCTCACCAAAATGAACGCCGTTCCCCCATAACATCAGAGGCAGCAGCAGTTGCCTTGGTAACCGGCTATGTGGCATGTCTGCACGCACGCAAGCACGCACGCAGAAAAAAAAAGTACTGTAGGGAGGGGTGTGTCGCGTCATGTCTGCCACCTTAGGCGCGATGAGACGGAGACAGTGTAGAGTGAGAGAGAATTAACCTGCAAACCATCAACATGACGACTGCTGTTTTCCCTCAATTTTTTACAGGTTTGTATTTCTAAGCTCCCCTAGGTCTTTTTCTGTCAATGAGGCGAGTCGAAACAGTACAAGCCTGGGTGAGCAAGTTGGACATCACACCCACGACCCCCTTTTCCTCCTCTTGAGAGCCCAAAGCCAGAGACCTCCCCCCCCCCCCCACCCGACACATATAGACAGACACATCTGCAAAAAAAGCCCTAGGCAAAGAAGGTTGCCATGTGCTGCTTTGTGGTTGCCTGCTGGTGAGGGCCTTTTTTTGCAGTCAATAAGCCAGTTGATCGAAAGCATTAGCATTACAAAGGGCCTTTCTTCTGAAGTCTGCTGTGTACCCCTATTCATGCCAGTGGAGTGGGCTGTGCACCTGATTCTCCTTGTAATGGGGTAATTTACAATGCAAAGGTTTCTAAATCAGACAAATAAGGGCGAATTTCTTTGTTCGGATGCCACTTTTGAGTAGAAGTTAATTTGTGCATTTGTGATTCATTCAAATGAAATGTTTTTGTTTTGACCTTGTGTTTTGTCGCTAAGTATAATTCACTTTCTGGCAAACTGTTTTCTTCTTAATGTAAAACCGTTTATATGATTCATAGGATGGCATTGCATTAAGTGTTGTGGGTTATTTGGGCCATTAGCTGTGCAAAACTGCAGCAAATTTGAATCCGTCAGTGTCTCACAAAACCATAAAAGAAACACCCAGAAAAAACAGACTGCACTCTTGTTGTTGTGATTGTGTTATGCATGATCTGCCCAGGGACTGAGGAACCCTGGGAAATTACATATTCATCACGCTGATGCGCTCAAGTAATCTGTTCAAGGTGACTGTCATAAAGATAACTTTTCTCCTCCCCGAAGCAAAAGGAACCCTAGAGATGTCTTTCTGATCCCCCCCCCACCCCCGCGCTTGCTCGCTCCACTCCTCTCTTTACTCTCTTTCTACTTGTGATGCTCATCAGTTGGCTCTTCAAAAGAGAGAGAGAGGGAGGGAGAGAGAGAGAGAGGGAGGTAGACTCGAGGCTTTTAGCAGGACTTCAGAGCTCATCCTGTGTCAGAGCATGAAAAATGAGCAAGCAATTCCAAAGACATGATTGAGCCCTGCATGCACTGGATGGTGAGATTGGGGGGTTAAAAAACCTCTTTCAGACATGCCATTCTCCTTCTTGACTCAGTTGGAGGGAATGTATGGAGCAGTTGTGGTGGGTGGATTGCATTGCGGGGTATGGGGGTGGGGGTGGCTGAAGATTCTGAATCCCTGAGGGTGTATTCCCATGTGGGAAGCTCAGCCCACTGAATGGATGGAGATCATTCTCTGGGTGGCGTATGCATGCCTCGCATACCACGGCTGTTACATGTTTGTGTGTGTGCGTGTGTGTGTGTGTGTGTGTGTGTGTGTGTGTGTGTGTGTGTGCAGGGGGCTCTTTCCGTGTGCCAGTGGATTGGTGGAAACAATGCCAGAAAGAGCGCAGAGGGAGAAACATATGGAGTCATAAAGGGCCACCTCAGAAGAATATGGGCCTCCTTTAATAAGAGGAAATCATAAATTCCAGTTAATGAAGTCCCCTATAAAGATGACAAGCAGACAGAGCGCCCATTTTGTTAACACGAGTTCATCCGTGGGGTAAACAAGGAGTGAATGAGTGCCTTGTTGGGGGATTTTTTTTTTATAATTTGGTTAAGGGTTCGGGAATGAAGAGTAACGGCTTGAAAATGAGGCAGCTGGCGTCTATAGATGCATGTGTGACCCTGTCCCATGGCCGGGCCAGTCGATGGAAGTGGCCCAGTGGCTCTCATAACATAGCTTAAAACATAGGAACCCTGACTTCTGCCGGATAACCCCCCCACCGCCCCACCCCCATTTTTTATTTTTTTTTGCAGTGTCACTGCCGCGATGGTCTGGCCAGGAGACCTCATTACTGGCTGACAGGCTGATTCACTGTCTCCCTGTCTATGTCGGTGACAAAGCAGCCCCAGTGCCACCACAAGGTCTCCACTGAGTGCGGAGTCCTGGCTGTGTGTTATGTAACCAGTTTACTCTTGGAAAGCGGGGGCCTGTCACTCAAAGTCCGATGGACGACATTGATGAATTCCTCAGCGCTCACTCGAGGAGTGTTTAGCTGCACAGAAAAATGACAGATTCAATACAGATAAAGGAAGTCAGTCAAACTGTTAGAGACCATGTTAAATCTGAACAGTAGTTGGCATCTTCGTTAAAAGTAGTGTAGGCCTAGTGAAGTATGGATTACATGAGTTTGGAATAATCTCTGCATTGGTTCATAGGCTATTTGACACAAAAGAGGCGCCTCATCTAGGCCTACATCTTGGAGCTGTGAATAGTTGTTTTATGTTCCCTTCACAATGGGATGATTTTAATAGCTATTTTGGATCCGAAGAGGCAAAACTCTAAATGTTTGATTTGATTATAGAAAAATGTCACACAAACACAAACTGTTGCGAAAATACTGTTCATTTCCCTTGTTAGGGCCTGAACTATTTGATTGGAAACCACCTAACTAATGATATAATACTTTAACAGTGTAATTTATAGCATAGTTTTTAACATTTACTGTTAAATTTGACAATAGCGTATCGATTTATCATTCTTACAAAAAATGTCCATATAGTCATTCAAATGGTGTGCTTGAGATTCTTCATCAGAATAAGACTTTCTGTAAATATCTCAGTTTCTAAACTGAACGGAGTTTACAAAGTTTGTGACTCTTCCAGCCATCTGAAGGAGTGGAAAAAGTGCTGCCTATCATCCAGTTGAGCAGCAGACTGTTGCAGAGACAGTGGGGGTTCTGAAGGCCCCTCCCCCTCCTCGGTCGCTGATTGGACCAGGCCCGAACGCCACGCCCATGGGAGGGGTCTCCGGTCGATTTTGAGGCGCGGTTGAAATACTCACAGTCCTATCACAGACATCCTTTAATTTGAGCTCAGCCGCCGTGGGGTCTGTATCACAGAAGAAGGGGGATCCATCGTTTTACCAAACCCAGCTAGGTAGAACGAGACCTGCTCGGATTTGTTTCACCTCTTTTTTTGGCAAGACCGTTCCCATCCCAGAACTGGATTTTTAAAATCTCAAGAAAACTACTCGAGGTTATTCTTTTTTGTTCAGAACACCTAAAGGAAAAAAATAAAACATAATGGGATCCCAAATGTCCAAGGGTGGAGTAGCTGTTGAGGGGAAAGCCGCCGTCGCCGACCCTGCTACTGCCAAAGCCAACGGCCAGGTGAGTTTAAAGAAACTAGGGCCTGACGTACCGGGCATCAGCGGGGAGCCACATGGCACCCAACGCCCACTAGCAGCGTGGGTGACTCGGGGTCGGGGATGGGATGGGAGCTGTTGCTCTTAAGTGGTTTTCAGAGACTCCTAAAAAACACATGTCTGTAAGAAGAAATTAGTTTGGACTAAACTTAAAACGGGTTGTCTGTAAATCGATGGGCTCTTCTCCACCAGCCCCGCCGCCGTCGAGTAGCCATGCTCGTCCCCGCTCAGCGCGCCCCAGACCTGCCTTTGTTAATTCCGTCTGCTGCACGTACCCACGGGGGGCAAATTGGACGCAAATTTCACGCCAAACCGGCATATTCGGGTCTAAATATGCTTTTGGACCGTGTTTTCTCTCATGAGTGGCCGGGGATAGTCGCGCCAGCGTCGAACAAAAGATGCGGGGCAGCACGATGCAAAGGATGCAAATGCGCTGTGCTGGAGGCGCATGTAGCGGAGTGCAGACAAGGCGCGGGCAGACGACAGTTGAAAAACCCATTGACCCAATTTTTACTCCTACATGATCATATAGGTCGACTAGTTTACATATGAAGTGCGCAGCAATAACACGTCTGCTTTATGATTGTTGGGAGTTTAATAAGTAGTTTGCTAAATTCTGACCCCAGGTCAGATAATTCATTATGGTATAGGCTATGTTACTACGTTGTTCATTCATTTCGATGAAGTTCGGTTTATTGGGTCTGACCAACTTAATGGCTTAAAAACAGTGTTAAAACAACCCATGAGTGCAGTAGCTTGACAAAGTTTGAATCGACCGTGGCTTTGTCTGTGCCGTGTCTGATGGCTGCAGCCTGTATAGTCGCTCAGGCAGAGAGCAGCAGTGGTGGATGTGAGCTGCAGCTCTGGATGAGAGCAGAAAGCTGCCTTCACGGGGATTCCTTTGTTCCCCTGCTCGCTGGCTGTGTTGACGTTTTAAGATGCAGCACTACTGCCCTCGTGTGTCCGCTCAAAGCGATGCAAACAGCTGTTGATCTCCCCCATCCCTGCCCTTTAAACCACTGTCAGGGCAAGCAGCTTTCCACAAGTATAACATGGATTAACTATGGGAGTAAATGGGCTAATGCTAATCTGTCATATGCCAGACCTCTACATTTATTTGGAATATTGGTCCACTCTTCATCTGGCCTAAATCCCTCTGTGTTTATATTTGTTTTTTTCAATTTCCAAAGGCAATTTGTGTTTAGTTTGACCCAGTTTGATTATTCTAATCCCCCGACTAACGTGTCCTCTTGTTGTTCTGCAGGAGAACGGTCACGTCAAAACCAACGGTGAAGTGTCGGCTAAACCCGACGGGGAGGTGGCTGCAGTCACCGACGGAAACGGCACCGCAGAGCCGACCAAGGAGGGAGAGAACGGTGGGGCCGGAGACGCCATCGAGCCGGCTCCCGCTGCCGAGGGCGATGCCCCCAAGACGGAGGGAGAGGCCGCCAAGGAGGGCAAGAAGAAGAAGAAGTTCTCCCTGAAGAACTCCTTCAAGTTCAAGGGCATCTCGCTGAAGAAGAGCAAGAAGGCCAGCGAGGAGGGCAAGGAGGAGGCCGCCACCGCCACTGAAGACAAGCCCGAGGAGAACGGCCACGCCTCCAAGGAGACCACAGAGGAGACGCCGGCAGTGGAGGCCAAGGAGGGTGAGGCAGAGGCCGCCGCGCCTGCAGAGAAAACACCTGAAGAAGAAACCAAGGCAGCAGAGGCCCCACCCACAGAGGCTGCTGCCCCCGCCGCCACCACCGAAGAAGCCGCTGCCGCACCCGCCACCGAGGACACGACACCCGCAGCCGCTGAGGCAGAGGCCAAGGCAGAGTGACTGCATTCCCCTCCACGGCACCCGAACTGATTTTTTTCCAAGATTTAAAGTATATAAATATATATATGAGAGACTTCGTGCCACGTTCTTAAAAGTTCTAAAAAAAACAAAAACGACAAAAGAAGACAACAAAGGATATATCACGTTTGCTGATTCAAACCACCAGTTCACTGCCTTTTTTTTTATTAGTTCGACTTCGACAGACGGAATCTCACCGGGCCCTCTCTCTCACGACGATGACGAAAGCGTGTCGGTTTGTGTCGCCCCCTTATGGTACACACAGGGACTGGTGCGTGGCGAAAGGTAATGGATAGGATGTGTGGAGCGAATCAGGAATACTGACTTATTTTCCCAATTCACGGAGAAGCATCCTTTTTTTAACAGCGTGGCAGCCCTATAAAATATTTTGTTTTTTTTTCTTTCTAATCTTTTTGGGATCTAAAAATTGTCACTGTTGCGTGGCGGACGATCTCCTTCACTCGAAAATGACTAAAATGGACACATAAACCTTTTAAATGACCGTATAATTTTTTTTTTAAAGAATTCTACATTCCTATGTTTAACCCCCAAATTTCAAGTATTTTGTCATGTATAGAAAAAGTGAAACTCGAGGAGATGAGTTGGAAAAAGAACTATGTCTTTGTTCGTGCATTTTGATTCTTTTTCTGGCTAAAACAAAACACATTCAAGCTTCTTGAGTAGTTGCAGTGTTCACATTTCAGAGTTTATGACGCAGGGGGTTGGGATTGTGTACAAAATGTGAGCTTTTTATCTGCAAACTGTCTCTGTAAATATGTTTTGGCCAATATTTTTTGGTTCTCTTTATTTTGCTATCATTTGAAGATGTTAATGGTTTTATTGTAACTTTTAATAAGGGTAAATAAATGTTCGATCCCCTCTGTCTGTGTTTGGCCTTGTGATTGACACCTCGAGACACTGAAGAAGCTGGAGAGTTACACTTGATTTACGCTGTAGGTTACATGAGGTCAGTTATGCACACACAAACGAACAGTTGGAAAATAAAGACTATTAAATGGCACATATTTTCTTTAGATATAAAGTTACGTAAAGGTGACCAGGTTTAAGATTACATGAGCTGTAAATAAACTCTTTATTTCAGATTTATGAAGTAATTAAAATGTTGGTTAACTCCAACCCGGGAGAGATTATCTTAATTGTCATTGCATAAAACATAATGCAATGTTGTCTGCAGCCCCACTTCAACTAGCGGCATATAAAAGGGCATAAATAGGCAATATAAAATAAGATATCGTAGAAATCGTCTAGAAAAATAAAAACGAGTAAGAATTATTTTATATATAAATTACTATTAAAAAAAACAAAAAAAAAACAGCAGCATGACTATGTAGGCCCACTACATTTTAGGTGTATTATTGCATCTGGGTTTTAGTAATTCTGAACTTATTACAGTTAACATCAATTATAAATGTTGCCTGGGCCTGAGTCATACTCTGTTCGGCCTATCATATTAAATTTGGTTAGCTATTTGAGTATCAAATACTTTAACCTTTTTAATTTACAAATTCAGTTTATTTTCAAATGTTCCTGATAGTCTTTTAGCACCACCTTTGGAGGCCTTCATACATTACACTAAACATTTTGCGCGTGACAGTACACCTTTGAAAACAATGGATGGATAATGTGGACATGTACATATGGAGGCATGTGGCTAGCAGGTAAGCAGGTTTTGACGTAGGAATTCTTACATAATCAATTAATTATGTCAATATTGACATGTGGCCACATACATGTATCACGTTTAAAACACACAGCACACAATTCATTTTTTTTGTGGTATCTGGCTCCCTATGGTGGACAGACATATGTAGCACTATTGTATGTGATTCTGGTGCTTTTCGGCTAAACACTATGCTAACACCTTATTTACACGTTGTTCGTGCTAGGAGATCTATGATAGGAGACTAGAGCAACAGGTTTAAGTTCGTTTTCAGCTAGAATCTTTAGCAAGGGAGAGTTTTTGTTTAAACCTCTTACGTCCATGCTTTTGGACGTGTGATACTGAATTTCAAACTACACTTTCGGGAGAGCAGCCACGTGTAGGGTAAACAAAGAAGAAAACTTATGGCTAGCATACATACAACTGTATCCTAGCCAGGTCAGCAGCTAATAGCTTATTTTTTTCCGACGAGGTGGCCGAGTGGTTAAGGCGATGGACTGCTAATCCATTGTGCTCTGCACGCGTGGGTTCGAATCCCATCCTCGTCGTATATTTTCAATTTGATGGTAGCCTACATGTCGCCAATTGATTGCACCGCATATTACATCGGTTCTGATGTAAACTAGATGAAAATATGTCATTGCAATAATGAAAACTGTAGGCCTACAACAATATGTGCTACCATTTTGGCACGTTAGTGGGCACGTTACTGGGCTATAAGTTGATGATGGCTAAGCATTAAACTACCGGTGAATGAAAAGCCATAGAAGTTTGAAGAAGGGGAGCAGTGTAATAAGTTCATGGTCCGTCCACGTGAACAGCTGAGTTCAGAGCCTTCGATGCACGCCGTCGACACGTGAGTATAACCACATAGCATGGCTGCGATAGTTATCAAGACTGGTAGAATTATAATAGCCTACGTTTTCTCCAGACTATAGGATTTCTCACACTGATGAAATGCTAGAAGGGTATGTTAACCCCGAATGGGTGTTCACAGTGCCACTGTCTTCTTTTAGTCCGTTCTGACAATTTGACAAATTCACAAAATATCCATAGATCGGCGGAGAGTTAAATTTAACCTGGAGAATGCTGCCATCTAGTGGTGACAGAGTAGAATGAAACAATTTGCAGTCGACGATGTCCTGTATCAAAATAAATGCCTATAGGCCTATGTAAAATAGGCTATTTTCATGAAAGAAAAATTTAACCTTAGGAGAATCACAAGTGAATATATTTGACAAATCAAGATGTGGGCTGTGGAGCATTTGTTAAGTCATTCATAGGCTTATACTATATCATATTTGAAATAATAAACGCCAAATTTGCATACGATATTGTCATTGATATTACCGGTAGTAACAGTATCGCACCGCATATTACAAACCTAGTGTGCCGGACGGTGGGGAAAACCTATTACGACAGACATTCCTGAAGAGACAGACATTGGGCTTGATAAGTATTTTTATTTTATTTTACAGTCAAATAAATATAGCACTGCACAAGGTTCAATCAAAACAGGTCTTAAAAAAAAGTATTGAACCACATTTTGACATTCCAGTTGAAGTGGCCGTCTTTCCCTGCGTTCCAAATCGCATATTCTTTCCTTTTTCTACTCTACATACTACATCCAACGAGAAAAATAATCTAGTTAGGATGCAGTAGGCATACTATTTATTTATTTAATTACATTTTATTGACAATAAGCAATACAACAGCCGCCAGGGGGTAGCTTACAGAACTGGCCGATAGGCCTTTATAAAAATACAGATACAAAAATAAAAAACAGCATTACATTAAAATAAAAACATTATATAAATGACATACATAAAGTGTTTTGATAGCTTTCTTATTTTTAGAGTATATAATATTTTTCATATATTGCTTGGTTTCTTTTTCAAACACAATAAATAGAGGTTTCTGATTAGAGTACTTACATTTATGTCATTTAGGTAATAAAATAATAAGGTTTATAATAAAAAATTGGTTTGTTTGACTAGGGGTGTAATTAAAGAAACCAAACAATATAGGTTCAACACAAAAGGAAAAATTGGGGTCAATGAAACGAGTGATATAAGTGCAAATATCTTTCCATAAAAGATTTGAGTGGGAACAGTTCCAAAATAAATGACATACATCTTCAGGGTACATATTACAAAATGAGCAATTGACATCTATATCTAATTTAAATCTTTGCAAAAATATTTTAGAGGGATAGTAACGGTGTATAATTTTAAAAGATACCTCTTTCATTTTGTTAGTGATCAAAAATTTTGATGGTAAAGTCCAGGTAAAGTTTCTTCCAATTAAGGTCAGATACACAATTATTCCAGTAGGCAACTACATATGGGACAGAGACTATATAATTTTGGAACAATGATCGTATTCCACAATTATTGTTATGTGTTCCAGGGGAGAAACAAACCTTACCAACCGCAGACTCAGTAGGGTCAAGAGGTAGTAAGGTTGGCTTAACCCCTGCTGTACTTCTTAGTAGCATCAAAACTCCTGTAGGGATTGCATCCATGACAATAGCGAATTCCCTTGGAGGAATTGGAATACCATACTCCATCAAAAAATCCTGATACGACATTAAAAAACCATTACAGTCGAGCAGTTGGCTGACCAGGTGTAAACCATGTGCAAACCAGTTCTCAAAAAATAAAGATTTGTTCTTGTACAATATGTCTCTTTTATTCATTAACAGTAGGCATACTATTGGGCAGGGGTGTAAAGTAGCGAATTACATTTACTCGCGTTCCTGTAATTGAGTAGTTTTTTCGTGTACTTGTAATGTTTTAAGTGATTTTTAAAACCTATACTTTTACTTTTACTTTGAGTATGTTTATTGTGAAGTATTGTACTTCGCTACATTTTATATCACCAGCGTTACTGAGTAAAACAATAGATAGGGAAAGGAGAGAAAAGAAAAGAAATATCGCGGGGGGCTTTTATTTTTACGGCACAATACCGGAAACTAACGCAGTGAATGATCGACAGGAGGAGAGAACACATTGCGACTACATGATAACAACAAACATTGCTTCCCTTTATCATTAAAACAAAATAATCCTAGTTAAACTATCATTGTACCGCACGTGAAGACGTGAAGGCTTTTAAATGCAGCAAACCTTTCATCCAGCCGTGCGATCGGCCCCTCCCTCACCTGATAGTTTAGCTTTCAGTTTAACAGTGCAGAGTAGGATGGAGACGGTGCGTGTTGCCGGGAGCTTTGAAAAATATGGGGTCATTATTGTATCAAAACGTTTGCAAATGCGTATTTGTGTATTTGCGATTTGTATTTGCGATTTGTATATCTGCAAATGGTTTTGTGCGTGTGCGCACAGATTTGTGTGTCTGCAAATGGTTTTGTGCGTGTGTGCACAGATTTGTGTGTCTGCAAATGGTTTTGTGCATGCACACAAAGATTTGTGTGTGTACACGGTTCTGTGTGTAGACACATCTGTAAATTATATTAATTGTGGTTCTAAAAGCTCAAATAGACTAAGTCTTTTTACAAATCTCTTTTTACAAAGCCATGGAAGAACTGTAGCAAAAGTCACGTGGTGTAGCAAAAGTCACGTGTGAAAAGATAGACACGTTGATTGGTCAATGTGTTACATTGGCAGGACTCTTATTTTGAAAATCCCTAAACCGGATGTAAACAGAGCTTTGGCTATGAACCCATGTGGGCTATGCATGGAGGTGTCGTGGAGACAGAAGGCGAAGAGTGCTAACGGACACTGCAGTTCACAAAGCACTTCAACTTCAAGTAGTTTAAAAGTAAGTATTGATTAACAATTTTCCTTTTTTTTCTTTTCAAGAATCATTCGTTCCAATGTAAATCTCAGTGATATCGGATACGTTTGCAAAAAGGAATCCCCTCGTGAATGCGTGCCGTGGAAGGACCATTAGCTTGATGTGAAACATCGTCACAATAATTATTTTAATAACGCGAGTGAGAGTTTCAACACCGGCAATCGCTTCATCTTCGTCAGTTTTGTCCATCCAGTTGTAAGCCTTGGGTAGCTTCTCTTTTAAATATGTGAACAACAAGACCGCACAACGAGCTCCGACACCAACACACACACACACACACACACACACACACACACACGCCGGGCTTCTTTTGAGCCGATTGAACATGTTCAATGAACATGTTCAATCGGCGGAGGGCAGTCTTTCAGTTGGAGCAATTTGATTTGTGGAAGGCTAGCGAATCAGTGAAGCCCAGAAGTGAGGCGGGTAGCACAAACAGCTAACAACAGTTAGCCATCGTTTTAATGTGTTTATTTGTTTCGTTCAGCGAGTACTCACATGCATCAACCCTTGTTGACTGCTTGACACCATGCTCGACACTCTCTGCTAAAAATGGTGCTCTTTATGGCCCATAAATATAAATACGTATTTATATCTATGTTTATGGTCTAGAGAGCCGTCCCATCATTTCCGGCTTCCGTATTTTTTTGGGCCACAATACAGATTAGCGCCGCCTGCTGTTATGGAGACATTACGTCCCAAGCAAGCGCAAAGCGTACGGAAAGTCAGCAGTCGGTTTGGTGTGTTCTTTGCACTTTTTCGGCCGCGACGGGAAGACTGGAGCTCCCTGAATCGGCAGTCTCCATTTTCGGGTAGTCGGACTGGTGTGTCCTGGCCTTAAAGAGGACCTATTATGCTACTTTTCTGGTCTTAATTTCTTGTTTTACACTGCTATAGAGCAACCTGACACGAATCACATCACAAAAAACTATGTAGATTTTCGGGAAGCTCTTTCTCTTATTTTGGCGATCCAGCACATCCTGTCAACACTTGAGTGTGTGTGCTTCGGCTCCCTCCGCCTGTGCTTCGGCCATCTCCGCTCCCCTCCCCCCCCTCCTGCAAACCCCACTCCGTTGTGATTGGTTACCTTCCTTCCGGAACACTTTCAGTGGCGGGAAGCGCGAGCATGGACCTATAAGGGCGCGAGGCAGACGCGAGGCAGACGCGAACATAGAAGTGACAGCATTACCATACATGGAAACATCCGCGTGGAGACGTCACAAAGTTTTATACGACGGCACAAATTATGAAAGGGTAGACCGCTTTGAACACGTGACTTCTCGACTGGCTAGAATAGTGTTTAGTGCTCTGCACAGACACCCCAGACGGTCAGCAGGGAATATGTCGAAATGCATGTAAGTCATTATTTGATAATTTAGTATGGTTAAGCATGACTATGAATCATCATAACAACGTTTATAGGTCATAAAAGTCAAAAAGCATCATAGGTCCTCTTTAACCATCCTAAATCTGGCCACAAGAATCGAGACATCCTAAATCTTTTTTCTACATACTATATAGTAGAAAGTATGCGATTCGGAACGTGTCTGGGGAGTTAACCAAAGATGAAAGCACAAAATGATCTTGTCCTCTAACAGCTTAGCTACCTTCGGCCTGCACAGCAATGTGCTGAATCTTAATGTTAATTTTGAAATCTGATAATTGAGCTGGTTATCACATTTACTAGATACCCTATCAGTCTCCATGAAACATTCCCCTTTGTTCTGTGTCAGTTTGTTGCGACTCTAATTATGTGCATTCCTTAGTCGCAATAAAAAAATGGAGTTGAGCGTTGGTGGACAACTCAACCCCTACGCGTCGAGCATCAGCGCGTCGAAATTCTCAGCAGTCTTTTAGTCCCTTTACAAGACGAAATCATATTCACAGAACATTCGGAAGCAAACCTTTCTCTCAGTAACACAATGAATAAAGAGCAGAGTAAAATATCCAAATTATTTACAATACTTACACTGAGGTGTTGCATTTATTAAAATGACATAATGATTTTGATTATCAGTCAACAAATTCATCGACAATGCCGTCACACAATCTAGGATCCTATTGATCTATATATACAGTATATTCCTTAGTATCTATGGCACATCAGTCCTTTTCTTTAACAACATCCTACAACATACAGTCAGCCAGTGTTGGAGATCCTTCCAACGGAGAGTCTTGAATGTTTCTTGTTCAGCTGGATCCCAGGATTCTGATGCAAAGGATCGTCCCTTTCATCAGTGTGTTGGGTTGTTACCTTAATTAGGTAACTTGTGTTCCTGTTTTATTGTCACCTATGTCGACCCCTTGGTCCTAAAGGGTCGTGGTTATGGCCGCTTCTCTTCTCTTGTCCATCTTGTGTAAACTCATCTGACTGTCATTCAGCGTGGGATCGGTCCTTCGATACTGGGACCTGGGCGGGGCCATGTTGGTGAGTTCATGCTGCTCGGCGAATAGGAGCCTCTTGTTTTCGCGGCTGACTCTGATCCCTTTGCTGATGCGCTTGCCGACCAGATAAATCATCTCTGCGAAGCACATGAGTATGCACAGCGCACTGGATGTGACCATGAACAGCATGAAGATCTTTTTCTCCGTTGGACGACTTATGAAGCAGTCGACGGTGTTGGGGCATGGCTCTAGAGAACACTTGGATAACCTGAAAGAAAAGAATTGCGCAAAGTGTTGTCATTTTCATGTTTCTTTTCTATAATGACTAAAGTACCATGATTTAATTTCAAAAGTAATGACCAAGCTAAACCTGGGCAGGTCATATCCATGGTATATCCTATAGAGGATGTAAAGGAAGGCGATATCGAAACCAGCTTTGAACACCAAACTCAGCAGATAGGTCCACCATAGGCCGCCCCTCTTCTTGCCCGGATTGGCATACAGGTGAGAGCCTTCGTGCAGCTCCATATATTTACTGTCCTTTCCTTCGCGGAGTTTAACATGGGCCATCACCATGAAGGAGGGGCAGGTGACGAAAATCAGCTGCAGAGCCCACAGACGGATATGGGAGATGGGGAAGATGTGGTCATAGCAGATGTTGGTGCAGCCAGGCTGGAAACAAAGCAAATATTTTTTTTAAAGGACACTTTACACTTTATCTGTAAAGGCATATCATGGATGGATAAAATGAGGGATGGCAAGCTACAGTACACCCAGACCTGCAGCCCTTTTAACGGGATCAACGATAAGGGCCAAGTCTGTGTTTGACGAGCTCCACTGAAACTAGTTTTTGAGCCACAGTATTCTGGTACAACCTGATAATGCATATCCAGTCGAACCAGTAGGTGTCAATCGGGTTATGCTGGGAAGTGTTCGTAACATGCTTTCAAAGTCGGCAAAGCTTTAGGAAAACCTAAATGGGCAAGATTATTTACAAAAGGGCCCATTAAGCTCACACATCAAGATATCTGAATGAGCTACAGTATATTTGACTTTGGTGAGTCTCAGTTTTACAGCCATGTCTGACACATGTCAGCTAGCTGTAGCCTTGGTAAGTAAGGTTCAGAGTTCTGCTTCAAGTGAAAATGTAATAATAATTGAAATTGTGATTATATGTTAATATTATGCACACTGTGGTAGCCTACCTATAAACATTGGCATTGTAGACATTTGATAAGTCTAAAGGCTGATTTTAAGAGCCCAATTGCATTCATGTGATTCACTATGACCTCTCCATTTTCATTGTGTTGACAGCATAATTTGCATTATATGAACTTGCCATTTCTGTATAATATAGACTGACTTTGTATGTATGTCACCGCCACTTCCCAGTATGCTAGGAGCCCTGCTAATCATAGCCTCATGACACTTTAGATCTTATATAAATAAACCTAGACCATTCAGAAATACATTCTGAGGCATTTTCAGCAAGTAGTGCTTGTCATCCATTAGCCAAAATTTCACAAATCTCCAATTGCAAAACTTAATGATACTGCACATTGGAAATGTCTGTTTTTTCATAGAAGGATTGTGCCCCCCTTTCCCCAGCCACCCCCTAAAACAGCCAGGTTCAGATGAGAGTAAGATAAGAAATTACGATGGATAACGTTGACTTTTTTTACGTTGAAAGGGTGCCAGGTCTCTGATCTTAGAATTGCCCCTGAGATGGACATAAATCTTCTTGGCCAAAAAAATCAAGTCCAGCCAAGCATCTCTAAACAGCTAATCGAGCTATTTTAGAAGCACTCTCAAAAGAAGGCAGATTGGGCTACTAAAAGAGAAAATAAAGGAAGGAAAGAGAAAGACTGCTGACTAAATTCCTTTTTTTTAAGTTGAGAAAACCAAGAAAACCGCATTTAAAGGTCTCCTCCAGCTATTCGGTGTTGCACTTTCATAAAGTTGAGGGACTCACTGTAGACAAATAACTATAATAAAAAGTCTACATGAATGCAATAGAGCCTTAGCTATCCGTTGTTTTAGTCTCTCGTATGGGTCAAGTTAAAAAAAAACACTGGATTTTAACAGTTCCCACAATGCAACTTAATTGCATCTTTTGGGAACTGTCACGTCTCTCAAACTCCATAACCCAAATTATTTACTCAGGTTTTCTCAAACCCAATCCAAGATACCCCGATGACATGATTAGGGGTATTTTTTAAGTCTTTAGAAAGCTCCCTCCCGAGCCACAGCAGACATTTATATTTTCAGCGGATGACTAATACTGTATTCTCACAGTAAAATTAGAACAACCACAAAATAATTCCCATTTGTGTAAATATTGTATAATAATATTTACACTTACTTACTTATTTACTTCTTATTCTTTTATTATATTGTTAAATGCTTATTGTTGGTTAAACCTTGTGGCCTTAAGCATATATTATTTACACTTGATTTTTCTAAGTGTTTCTATTCTAAATTGGAGCAACTGTAACCAACTGAATTTTTCCTTGGGGATCAATGAAGCATTTCTGATTCTGATTCAGGAGTTATGTATGAATCTGTTCACATTATTTAGGATTTCAAATTGTTCTAGCTGAATAACTAATTTGTCCAATTAACTAAACAACACTTTAAGGCACACACATGTAAGCACCATCTTACCTGCCGTGTATTACACACAAAGTCCTTGCTCTCGTCGCCCCAAACCCTCTGCGCCGCCACCACAAACACCATGACGCGGAACACAAACACCATGGACAGCCAGATCCTCCCGAACGCTGTGGAGTATTTATTGACTCCACTCAGGAGACCTTCCAGTCCCGACCAGTTCATCCCTGCTGCTGCTGCACCGACCTAGGTGATAAGAGACAAATGCATTTTGTTAAGAGGGCACACATTTCTTATGACAAGAGAAAAAACAGATCATGGCTAAATTGCTGTGATCACCTTGGATGTTGCTTTTAAATTGCATTGCCCTCTAATACTAGCCTGGCATTCCCAGACCTGCCACTAGGCGCTGGCAAATAAAATTTGCTGCGCCTGTTGGTCTGGACACTCTCCATTGAAGCTTTTTCAAAAAGTCCAGAAATCCAGGCTCACGTTTCAATTGGTTCTATCTAATATGGGCAGGCCAGAGCCCTTTGTATGGTGCTCTGGGGAGGACGTAACCGGATGACGACAGTGACGTGCATGCGACGTCGAAGCCGTGATAGTAAACATCAAAGGTGGCTGCGGATATGTTGTGTGAGTTTGAGACTGCTTTGGCCTCGACCCTTTACGATTTGGAAGATGGCACTCAAATATTTCATTAGCAAGTAAGTGGAATGTTCTGTTTTGCCGACCGACCACGGCAAAAGTTTAATTTAAGAATTTAACAGCTGTTTGCTAAACGAACAGGGCTTAATACGTCACCTTGTGCATCGCTCTGATTGGTTGTAGTGCTATCCAACTGCGTGCTGTGGCATTTGAAATGCACGAGTAGGAGCCGCCCCTTGAGTTGGAAATTACTGTTGATCGTGGCCAGACCCTCTATCGTTCAAGATATCAGGGTCTGGATTTCCAGGCTACTCTAATACAATAATAAGATCAAATTTAAACCTGTTAGATTGTGGTTAAGGATTCGACACATTTTGCCCAATCCAACTGATTCACAAATAGGTTGCATGCTTCTACCTACAAGTCACACGCAGAAGCTGCATCCAAGACCCTTTGTGTTTATCATAGAGCATGCCTGGTCTTGAATGAACTTGTTGTGTAATTCCAAAGAGCAGATCTGTCAGGAGAGGTAGGTAACATTTAGAAACATAACATTTATCTCATGCGTGTGTACTGTTGCGAACAGAATTGAGTTGCCTCATAAATTGTTATTGGGGATTATTGATATTAAAATAAGCCACTGACTAATGCAAGTCCACACTTCAGTAGACATAACAAGATGTTCACAGACCGGAGATGGTAAAGTCATTTTACGCTTAGGTGAGCGGAATCAATGTTTTTTAATATGACATCATCAATATCAGTTTTTTTAATACTGACATGCAATGCAGTAGGTCAAACACTTTTTTTAAAATACAGACGGACATGGAACTCCTCAATTCAAAGGAATAGTTAATTTGGGGAAAATGTGCTCACAGGCATAGGAACATTATATTTATGTAGATGCTATTTCATATATGTTTTATTTAAAATGTTGACAAGTTTGCATGCGTATGCATTCTTGTCATATTTAGCTAAGCTTTGTTTTATAAAATGTATGAAAATAATTTGCGGCCTTGCATCTACAGACCTACATATTTGATTGGTTCACTCCATCGATTTCTGCTTGACTTTCAGTATTTTTTTATGATTATTTTATGTGAGAGCCCATCCCCCCCCCCCCACACACACACACAGAAAATTGCCAACAATTTGCCATTTCACAAGAGGGGTAATGAGTCAGACTAGTTCTTGGCCGGGACGTTTAACTTCCTGGAGTCTTCGCTGGTGGTTCCATTGCCCCCGACACAGCAGTTGTCTGGCAGATACACTTCTGTGAAATAGGCCTAATGAATTTAGATTTTTACACTTTGGTTTCAAGGTAGCTATGCAAAGCTAGGTTATGCAAACCAGCTGTTGGATCATGCTATATATTTACCAAACTGGTAAAAAAGTGGTATCAATCCTCTCATCTAACTCTCAGGAAGAAGGCAAACATGACCATAACAGCATTTTTTAGTTAGTGTATGATGTTATCATAATTTATCTGGAAAGATTTTTTATTGACGGGTCACATTTGCTTATAAAAACCAACATACCGTCATCATTTGAAGCTAAATCTGAAGTCACATGTCTGTGTGCTGTGCATTTGTTTTTACTCAAAAATGTATTTATCTTTATTCTCTGTCGTCGAGCTGCTGCTGCTATGTGTGTGTGTGTTTGTGTGTGTGTGTGTGTTAACATTAAACACCTTTGCTGGTTTTGTTGTGTGCCAAAGTAATGAAACCGCCCAAGGTCATTAGGCTAGTATAAATATAACCTCAATCATTAACTTCCTGGCACGTGTGTGTTTGGTTTCTGAGTTTATGTTACCTAGATAATATGTGTGTGTGTTTAACATGTCTTTGTCGTTTCAAACAAAACCTAAAGTACACAATCAGTGCACAGTGCTCTATTGTACGCTCATTGTTTCCAGGTATGTGGCGCGGATCAACTTTATCTTCTTCTTTTTCTATTGCACAACTTATTTAGGCCTACTGTATAACGTACCATATAAGAAATGAATGCAGCTTATTTAGTACTTCACCACATGGATGCTCCTATTTTGCATAGTCAAATGTCAAACCTGGTCTTGTGTACAGTTTTAATGTCTTTGTAGACTTCATTTGACACACATGTATAGGCCTACAGGTGAGCCTCCATAGAACCTATACATAAACTGGTGGTAGTTATGAAATACAAAGGAGAGATGTATGTGTAACAGATTGTTCAAATGTTTTGCTGGATGTTTTCCTCACAGTGATGTTACTTGAAGTCATACACCACCCCCCCATTTTTTTTTCTTTTAAGTCCTGCCACATAATTGGTCATAAAGGGAAATACGATCCACATTGGAACATCGTGCCGGGGCCTGTGTGTGGTTTCTGGACCAGTAATGAATCACGCACAGTTTGGAAATAGAGTAAAATATTTAGATTCCAGGAAACAGGAGTGGCTCAGTCCTGAGGTCTTTTCAGTTTAACACTTTAAACTCTGGATTCAATCTTTTAACTTTTAGTTCTTATCTTTTGTATCAGGCCAAATAAAATATATGTATTAGCTGCGATGAGGCTTGTGGTTATGTTACTTGATGTGATGTTGAGCAAATAAGAACATCATAGTTTGTGCTTCTCCACCATTAAAGGTCTAACTGCGTACTCTTTACTATAAGGTAGAGACTTTTTGATATGTGTGTTCGTGTGGAAAGTTTCAGTAGGGCTACATTCCACAACGCCTCTATCTTTGGGTTGGATTTACAGCTCATGTCAACAACTCATTCAGCTTTTGAGAATCTTTTCTTTAAAGTGATTTCTCAATGTCTTGCCACACTTGAAATGTGGGTCTTAGTCATAGCCAAATGAAAAGATCTTGCCATTGTATTTGTTTTTAGGTGGAAAAGTGGTGCTATTCCTCTTCTGTTGCCATTGAAAACAAGTTTGTATCCATCTTTGTTTTAGTGTAAATAAGGAAAAAACATTACTGTAACCTGTAGTGAATTGAAACAGTCTTGACTAACACTTTTGTTCTTCTTTTGACGTACTGGAATAAAGCACAAGGTAAAGTAAAGCTAACAAAAACAAACTTACCTGGTGCTGAAACCCGGCTCAAATACCAACACCAAAAAAAGTCCACACCAGCGGGAGATGATTACCATACACAACGGTACAGTTTAATAAAGGAAAGTCAAAACTACTCCAAACTAGTCAGCTCCGTTTTTTCTCTCTCCGATTCTCTTGTCTCTTGTTTCTGCTCTTTCTCGCCCCTTCCCTCAGAAATCCTGCCAAACCAGATTCAGCAGCTGCAACGTCATCCAGCGCACACACACTTTACATGCTCTGTCTTGTCAGTTTGCGGGATACAGGAAAAATCCACTTCCTAAGGGCCATGCAACCTGACACCTTATAAATAGGTAAAGAACTAGACACACATGCTTTACTGAGGAGGGAGAAAGAAAATCCATCCTTTGCCAACAAGAATGTGGGCGCGTACATGTGTGTGTGTAGTGTGTGTGCGGGTGCGTGTCAGGGTGTGTCTGTGGTAAGGAAAAAGAGAGTCAGAGAGAGAGAGAGAGATGCCACACCCTCTGTTATTAGGAAGTTATGCAGATGTGCTTTTACAGAGAGCAATGTCTTCACAAGGCAGAGATAAAAAAAAACAGCATTAACCTGTTTCAGCAGCTTATTTTGAAATAGAATAAGGCAGTAGTGTTGCATTGAGTCACAATGTATGGAAGACCATGCAAAGTGGCACAATCAAAAGTGCTACACCATGAAACACACACCATCAATGAGGCAAATTGACAAACGTAAGGCTGCAAACCTCCTAAATCTCACAGAAAACACATCCAGAAAGTTTTGAGTTTTTCTTTTTGCAATTTAGGCAATAACCCCTCACTGACTTAAAGAAGATTTAAAAAAGACACACCACCACCGTTACATCTTGGTAGATTCACCCTTCTGTGTGCATACAGTACATGGCAGCATTGACTTCCACATCAGCACTGCTGCCTGCCAGTCACTTCAATGAGTCTGAATATTCTCATATATACGTAGACCTATAGGCTATTACTGCTCGGACACAAAAATAAATTAAATGTCTAAAGCAAATGTTTGAATTTGGTGTAGGCCTGTCTCTCAAGTCTACAGTGATCTCTCATAGACACAGAATGTAGATGTCAGTTTGGCAGGCCAACACTTTTGTTGGCTGATTCAGATAATTTCACACATAATAACTCCTCAAAAAGATATAGCCTAGGCCTATAGCCTTTTCAGTTATTCAGCTCAATGTTCAGTTAGATTGAATGACATTTAGAGTGCAGAGAAAACTGCTACGGTTTTTAAAATAAAGCAACAGACACTGTCAGACAATTTCAGCAGTACAGTGATTTAAACAAAAAAGAGACATCCATGACAGAGGGTAAATAATTAAAGGCCAGCATAATACCGGAGTGTAAAATATTTGTCTAGAAAAAAAGTTTTTTCTGTGGTGCATGCAGCGTGTAGTTTTATTGTTGTAAGCGTACGGCCGGATGTTGCTGGGTTTCTTGTGGCTAGCTCGACATCTCTGTTAACATGTCTCCTTCGCAGACTCCTCTCTGTCAGTAAGAGCATCTGTGTTTTTCGTGAAACTACTGCGTTTGGTGAGTGGCTATGTCAGTAGCTTGTGTTAGACGTCGACGTAACAGCTGTACATATTGTGTAATTAGTGTTTCTTTCCCGTGTTAACAAGGCCTCCGTGCTCGCTGTCATTTGTCTGTTTTTGAAAGCCGGGGCGAATGTTTAGCCTTTAGTGTTAGCCTGCTGCTGTTTATCCTGGGAACATGGTCGTTGACCTGTTTTCACAACATGACCTGTCTGGACGCTCAGCATCCAATAACAGTAATAGCTGTCTATAAGTCCACATAGGTAGTTTCAAAATCATGTGCTAACATGTTGTCTTAAACTGGGAATATGCTTACGTTGTAAACTATTTGTCTTTAAAAAAATAAAAATAACTGTTTACAGTCACGTTACGTTAGCTAGCTGTTGGCTAATTTAACGTTAACATCAAAGCGCGTAGTTTATTAACATTTTACTACTGATATGCAAACATTAAGTGAGTACCTAGCAAAATGTCGAGCTTGTCACAATGTGTACGTTGTACTGTACTGTTAACTCTTCACGTTATTAATACCTGTCGCTGTCGGCTACCTACCGGTGTATCTATCTATTGATACAGTTTTGATAACGGTTTAGCTTTGAAAGGTGCCGTTATATATTAGTATGGACACAATGTCACGCCAAATTCCTTCTGTAAACTGAGGGTTGTGATATTTGATGTTGTTCTTTTGTTATACACGCTGCATAGTGGATCATTTTAATCAGGCTTTGTGGCTTAACTACAATGTATGACATGGTCCCTAAGTAAGTCAGGTCACGTTGGCTTAACTTAAACATGTTCTTCTCTACGCAGCAGGTTAGCAGCAAACTAGCAGGCCGTTGTCAGCCAGGACCCAGAAACAGCAGCATCATCATCAATGGTGTGTCTACATCCCAGAGCCGTCACATTATCCTGTGTGCGCTCAATGAACAATCACCTCAGCTCTCATCACAGTGAGTATATTTGCAACGACCTCTACCTCCTACTACAGTGCCAATTAGCAGCCACATTCACAATCATTACTTTTGTCTCCCTCAGGCTGCACATGCATGGCGTTTGCGAGTCTCGGAGGGGAGTTTTGCCAAGCCCAGCACCTGCTGCTTATTGTGGACAAGTGAACAGGAGACGCCAGCTAGGCGCAAGCACTGCCATTCACGCACACAGGTGTGTAGGATAAACGCTGGTGTTGTTGTTATTAGGGAACATTGTTGAAAAAGTTCTCTATGTTTACCATGTGACAGTCCATGGACACAACACTATTATGGCCAGTGTTGGCCATAATACATTATAAAAATACTGGAACAAGGGCACAAGAGCAGGCCATGCGGAAGTACCCTGGGGAGACCAGCTTGATCTTGCGCAAGCTTCACATTTGTTGCTCTCTTACAGATCAGTCTGGAGTTCCTCCAATCTCTGTGGGGAGGAATATGGTTGAAAAATGACCGGGCCACACGGTTCTGACCTAACGATCGTCCCTTATAGTGGAAGGCAGCTTCTGATTGGTTCATGTAGTCGTCAGTCTATTCTCTTGTGACCAGCGATATCTCATGATGACCTTATTCATTGATCCAATCGGGGCTGCTTTCCACTAACAGACAAAGTGGTTAAAGCCCAGTCTGACTGGAGGCTAGATTGGCAACTCAAGGGACCAGTCAGGGACTGCCCTCCACCAATGGGCGGGGCCAGATTCCTCCCCACCGCAAGATTCATTGTATTAAAAATATAGTTGGCAGCAAAATTTTCTGAAATAAGTGTATGAATGAATGGCTGTCTCCGTGTCCTCCATAGGTCCTTACTGCCACCCTATTCAACCCATATGAAGACAAGCCAACCTTCAGCCTGTCAGCTGTCCTGGGGAGTAGAGGAGGCCTTGTCCCAGGAGTGTCCTCACAGCTCTCCCATTCTCCTGCTTTTTCTTTATTCCTTCTACTCTGATTGGTGCACGTCTTCTCTGAATGGGCAGAAACAGATTTGAAAGAAAGGAAGGACAGATCTTTTGTCTGTCTTCAGTTTTTACTTTCCTGACCTCCAGCGTCTTCCCTTTAGTCTTTTTCATTCCAACTTGCTAGGTTTTTGATTTTAAGTTTAAGTTTAAGTCTAATTTTAGTTTTTCCTTCATTGCCAAGAGAAGTTTTGATTTTTCTTTCCCAAGAAATTAGTCAGTTTCTTTTGCGTTTATTTCATTTTACAAAAAATACTTTGTCACCAAAGGAATAGAATATTTACATTATTTCCCCTGCAATCATACAGATGCTTTAGTTGGGGAAATTCATTTTTAAAGTGTTTTTTTAATGTAAAATGTTTGCCCTTTTTTATTAAACAATCAGAAGATCTGCACTCCAATTCCTTAAAAATCCCATCTCTACCTACATCCTTTGAAGCACAATACTTTTCCGATCAGTTTATCTTTATTTGAAAAACCTTTCTCGGCCTGAAAATGAACCGACCGGCTCCAGTGGAGATCTCTTATGACTGTATGAGGTTCCTCATTACGCACAACCCCACCAACGCACAACTGGGAAGATTTATCGAGGTATATGGAGAATAGTGGATAATTTTATTCATATCTTTCTTTTCTTTTTTTTTCATTCATAGTAGAAGAGAACATGTAATGCTTCTTTAAAACAAGTGTGTTTTTATGTTTAGGATCTGAAGGCCTATGGAGTCAACACCCTGGTGAGAGTGTGTGCTGCTACATATGACAAGGCACCGGTGGAACAAGAGGGCATACATGTCGTGGTAAGTCACTTGGATATGCACCGTATTATGTCTGCACATTTACTTACAACAAAAAAGTTAGAAACAAAAAACGCTATTCCTAAATCCAACACTTTGTACGATAATAAACAGACTTATATATTGATACTAAGGAACATACTGATCATCTACTAGTTAGTGCCTCCATGAGCAGCTAGTTTTATAAAGAATGGAATATGGTGAAAAAAAGCCATCAGTGCATCTGCATTGAAAACTAGAAGCAGTGGGGCAAAGCAGACCGTCAGAAAATGTAAAAGACACTCATGGAAAGTTCTGGATCGAAGAAGTGATTTTATTATCTCTCTCTGCGCTACAGAAGGACTAGACATAATCATGAATAAAAAATGCTGAGATCAAATAAGGACCCACTCTCCCTTTCAGGATTGGCCGTTTGACGATGGTTCCGCCCCCCCAGACCAGGTGGTTGATGATTGGCTGAGCCTGCTGCAGACAAAGTTTAGAGATGAGCCTGGCAGCTGTGTGGCCGTGCACTGTGTCGCTGGACTGGGACGGTTAGTATGAACTTGACATGGGGTTAAACATATATGTTTATTACACATGAACAGCTTACCAAGATACATGAATGTGTACCCCAAGACGGCTTTGTTTCAGTTTGTTTTCAGATGCCCACATATTATTATGTAGCTATGAAGCTACAGAAGGCCAGAGTAACTATCTGGCAGTGCCTTGATAAGAAGAACAACTATAAGCACAGTCTGAGTTGAAGTACTTTTCTAAAGGCTTACTGAGACTGTTGCTGAACCAGACGGTTGTACATTATCCTCTTTTTTTTTTTTCAGAGCTCCTGTGTTGGTGGCCCTGGCTCTAATCGAGTGTGGGATGGAGTATGAAGATGCTGTGCACTTCATAAGACTGTGAGGACAAAAACACTTATTGCACTAACAACTGCTCTGTCTTTTCATGAGTTATATTCAGTAGAATCTCTTTTATTGTCATTTGTTTTTTTTAAGAATACGTCTCCCCTTTCATGTTTTCAGGAAGCGTCGAGGAGCGTTCAACTCCAAGCAGCTGCTTTACCTGGAAAGCTACAAACCTAAACTGTGTCTGCGCTCCAAAGATGGCAACGGACAGAGCTGCGCTATACAGTAGGAATCTACAACCCCCATACATCCGCACTGCAGCCTCATTGGAGACTTTCATCCTTCGGTTGTTAATGCAAAATTTTACATGTTTGAGTAAAAATGATTTGGTTCCATTAAAGACCGTTAAAATTATGCAGAGGACAATTTCTGATTTTACATCAAAAAATGGAACAAAAAAACTAAAAAAAACTTGGTCTCTAACCCCACCTTTATATGTAGCAAAAATACACACACACTTAGCCTATTAAAGGAAACCCCATAGTCAATTTGTTACTGTCAGCATCACTGTGAAATCCAGCTTGTTCGGCTTCAAGTTAAAAAACAATCATTCCAAAGGTTTTTCCTCTCAATTCACTGTTACAGGAGCAGCTACACTGAATGCCGTTGATGTTAACAGACCTGATCTGATGTGAATTTACCTCGACATTGTATAAACGTCAGTGTCTGTGTGACAGTTGCTTTATTCTAGTGATGCTTAATTGATCTGCAGCTTGAATATGTGTTTAAAGCCACAACACTACGAATGCTGAATAAATAGTTGTCAGTTTGTGCTTTCAGAGGCTCGCTGGTTTATTGCACATCACTCCACACAGTGGTTCACACACTGATTGTGGCTATTGCATTATTTTCCACGATGACCAAATAAAGATGATGATAGATGACATAGAGCTAAGACAAGCTAGAAAACATATACATTAAAAAATGTGCTGATAAGTTTGAAAAATATTTAAAAATAATATATTATATATATATTTATATTTGATGTAAATGTAACACATGCTGTATTTACAACACTACGATCTAATGTATGTCTCAATATCACCAGGCCAACATGTTAAAAGGTCAGTTGGGCGAATGTATTCCTACGCGACCACTTTAAGGTGTGATAGATAGTCCTGTTAGCTGTCAAGTGTTAAAGAAGACAAATCAAATCCTCAACATGTCCTTGGTGCAGCATCCCCAATGGAGCAGCACCGTGGATCCAATATGGCTGCCTCTGAAACACTAGTGGCCATAGTTTCTTTGTCCATCTCTGTCTCTGTATAGCTACCTAGCCGTCTGGTCAGCTGCTGTGTTTGTAAAGGTGCTGATGGTCTTTAGCGATGTTATTATTTTCTTCTATAGGTTTTTCTTTCCTTTCCATGTACCTTTTTTATTATCTATTTGTACTGGTTATTTATTTATTGATTGCACAGTGTTTTTCTGTGAAATGTGTGTGTGCTTGAAGAAAAAAAACCAATCTATTCATCTTCTTAGAAAATTAAAGTGTTTAGTATTGCGACTGCTGCTTGTTGTTTCAGACTATTTGACATCATTATTCTTATTCTAGTTCTATGCATCCTTCTGTATGCTTACAGTTATCATTCTTCAAATTTTCTATTCGAACATATTTGTACAAAGTTCATTAAGTTCTTAAAAAATTATTTCACATTTAAGAGGAGTATTTGAAATATTAATCAGTTCCACGCTTATACATAACTACACTTTAATCTGTCTGACATCAACCTTGGCTTGACTTTGGATAATAAACAGTCTGGACTATTACATCTGTTGAAACCATGTTACATACAGTATTTCCCATAAGCTGATTTCATATTTGGTAAATGAGGCTTTAAAAATTGCCAAGCCGCTTCTGCAGCACTTTCAATGCACAGTTATTAGACTGCATGTAGGGGCTCTAGCTACAACATAGTAAGCTGCCCAACGTGATTCTGAGCCTGATCTCAGAGAACTCTGGAGTGTGAGAGATTGCCTGTGGGTTGCGGTGATGCTGTGTGGATGTGGCTATTGGGGGAAGAGTGAAAACATCACTCCAAGCCAATGGATGATTCAACGTTGATCGCTTTTATTGACTGACCTGACAACACATCACATACATGCACATGAACGAATGAGGCAGAATGGATGAATGCAATACAATGTCCATGACTTGGGTTTGAGACTCTGTTCTTAAATATGCAGACGAGGAAGAGTTGTACTGAAATTAAGCTTTTTCATTACTGCTTTGCGGAATGGGACATTACAAATCGTGTGCAGGTTCGTGGAGCAAAATTACACAAGTTAACTCGAAAGGAAACAGCTATTATTTAGGTGGCCTTCATAGTTTTGCTTTGATTCCCTCTTAAACAGTTGTTGCAGAGGTGAAGTTCAGCTATTTCCATGGTTAGCCGGCGTGTTGGAGGCGCTTACGGACAGTAGAGGGCGGTAATGTCCTGCTAGTGATATTCATAATTGAGTCATTTGTATTCATGTTTAAATGTAAAAAAAATTAAAAAAAATAATTAATTGCAGTGGCTTTCAACAGCTAATCAATTTTGCTTTTTTTGTGTGAATAAAGGACAATAACTTTTCCCTGATGAACATTCACTACATAATCTGATGGATACTAAACAAATGTCAGCAGAGGTACTGCTGTACATTATTATGGTTTGTATAGTGGGACTATAAAATAATCAGGCAGAACACACACACACACACACACACAGGCCTACGTTGTCCTTGGCCGCAGAGGACAGCCCTGTGATAATCTGCTCAATATATGGCAGCTGAACATCTCTAAGCCTGCTGTAAGCAACACCACCCCGTGTGTGGGTGTGGGTGTGTGTGTGTGTGTGTGTGTTCGTTCAATGTCATATGGAGTCCTATCCAAATCACTATTATAGAGAAATGTTTTAATTAAAAACAATCTATATAAAGAATGAAAACAAGCACATCAAAAAAGTGAAACCCTCATGGAAACAGACACACCCTGTTCGACAACTATGCTGTTATATATTTTAAAAAAGAGAGAAAGAAGACAGTAGCCTAAATATAGCTCACAGTCACATGTCTATTGGTTTGAAATGTTAGGGACTCCCCAATGGATTGCATTAAAGCCCCTGGAAACAAGGTCCTCAACAGTAAAAATCAATATATGATATCTGCGTATCTCAGTAAGCTTTTATCAAAATCTCATAGACAATATTTTTAACTAATTAACTTATTCTCCAAAGGACATATTTAGAATTTGTTTTGTGGATTTTGGTTTATAGGGCATTTAATAAAATAGCATTAATGTCCTTAGAATAAATTATCAAAATATTCTAAATTTTCAGGAGTCACACAATTTAAGCGGGAATGGCGTTTGCTGTTGTTTGGTCTGGCTGTGCCAGACTACTGTACTGGTAAACTGAAAGCTGCTGCTCGCACTACCGAGAGAGGGCGCTCTCACTCAAAATATAACACGACATTTCTGGTAAAAGGGGGTTAAAAAAGAATATATTATTTTAGTAGCCTAGTGATTGTTCTACCAGCTATTTCTGCGTACTATTAAACCGAGCCTTAAGGCTATTTATCGGTAGGAGGAGGAGGGGCAGATGGGGAGGGATGATGATGATCGCCTCGGGACGATGACCCAGTTCACCCTGCAGAGCACAGCACACTGGACCACCCGCCCGCCTGCTGATGCCCTAAGGATGAAATCGGCGAAATTCACATAATGAAAATACACAACGGGTGTTTCCAGGTTTCTCACGTCCAGTAGTAGGCCTATTTCCTCTCCCAGAGTGTAAAACATTGGAGAGAGGGAGAAAGAGAGAGCCAGTGTGTGTGAGAGAGAGAAAGAGAGGAAGGAAGAGGGAGGGCTTGAAAGAGGAAAGTGGAGAATAGGAGCTAGAGTTTATTTTTTTTCTTTTCTCAGCATCTGGATATCTGGCAGGACCGGACCGACCGGACACGCAGCGAAGGAGAGAGGCGAAGAAGAAGAATGTTGTGGATGTATGGAACATTAGCTGCAAACCACAGTTAAAGAGCGGACAAAAAGACACAAAAAAGAAGAGTGGAGGACAGAGAAGAGGAACAGAAGGACATAAAAGTTCATTTTTCTAACGGGACAGCAACAGGAGCGAGCCGCTGGAATGTTACCGGTGAGTTTTCATTCATGAAACCTATATCAAACAGGATAAGCGTCGTCTAAAATATGCTAACTTACAACATAACGGCTATTACTGTTCTTGATTTAGGCGTATTCATTTCGAAATACTTACTATTAACACGTGTTCATACATGTATCAGCTAGTTAAGCTAGTAATAAAACAAAAATTGTAGCCTATTGCTTTTAGCCTATCGTCATAATAATGGCAAATGAGCTCTAAAGTTTTGCTAAAGAATGACTTTGCTTTTAACTAACATGTTGAATCACTTTAACGAAAAAAAAGACAGTCTGAACACCCTTAAAACGAGTGCTCCGTTATTCAGTGTCTTATATTTTAAATTTCACACCCATTTAAAAAAGTCACGCGCTCTGTTTTCAAAATTAGTTATTTGTGTGAACCTTGTGGAAAGAATTAAAAAGGGAAGCGTATACTGTAACATTATACAACGCGTTTTTAACCCATTGCACAGTTCGAGTGCAAAGGGTAGGTCTTAATTTGTGCATTTGTATAGTCTTCACTTAATTGGCTGTAGGACACCATATTTCGAGGAGACTTTTACTTTGAAGGTTTCCATCATACGTCGTGCTTTCGTCTTGGCTGTCTTTTTTATAGACTATCTAGTCTTCTTGGCACTGTTGCATGTTAAGCACAATTGTTCATCCGTAATTGATGGAAACAACTTTTATTTTTGTTTTTATTTAAAAAGATCAGATTGCATTTACACATCATACAAATAGAAAAGCAATACAGCCCATTCTTGAATCCCATTTATGCAGCCTGCATTTTATGATGTTTTAAAAACACCACATTGAATTCAAACAGTCAGTGGTAGTGCAGAGTAAGGCTGGGAAGTTGATTAAAAAAAAATCTCTCAGCCCAATCCCAGTCATAAAGTTTCTACCTGCACACCAACTTTACAGTAAGTCAACCATTAGTTGTCCTGTTTCCATCATGTCCCTTCTCTCTCAATCTGACTGTTTCTCTCTCTCTCACACAAACACACACACACACACACACACACTGAAAACACTGCACTGCTTTGTGCCTTGGTCGGGCTGCTGTCAGCTCCAGACAATACACTGAAGATATAGAGATGTGTTTACCACTGAGAAACACACACACGCATGTACGCACTCATACAGTCACACACACACACACACACACACACACACACACACACACACACACACACGCACACACACACACACAAACACTTCTACCTTGACCTTTCGACCTCATCCTGAATGTCCTTCCTGGTTCAGGAATCTACATCCTTTTTTACCATGGTACAGACAGTTTTACCATTCTACCATTGTCCACCTAACTCTGTGACTTTGGGTCTTTACTCCCCTTGTCAACGTATTTTCCCGAAAGATCCCATTCAACCAGTCAACCTTTATTTGGGCTGCTTGGTAGACTGGATTGACTCCTGAAGCACTTTCTGCCCACGGCTTTGCCCTCACTTCTGCGAACAGCGGGCTGCTCACATGATTGATACGGTAAATGGCAATGCAAAACGGAGCATGATATCATCTGGCAACTTCTTCTGAAATGTCGAGGAGCCAACACATATTTTGCCTGGGTAGGGAGCTGGCAACCATGCTGCCTGCCATCCACTTTCATCAGAGAAACAGTCCATGCAATATCATACTATTCATCAGCAATACTAGTGACCTTATGGCTGTCGACTTTGGTCCAGACTAAAATATCTCAACAATTAATACATGGATTCCATAGACCCTTGTTGACATTTATGGAAGAAGAATCGTTCTGCCTTTGATGATGCCATTGACTTTTTTTCCCGTTGGCTCCAGTTTGTGGTTAACTAAGTACACTATTGAATTGTTTTTGGAAATAATCCATTGATTTATGACCAAATGCCACTCTTTCATACATATAGGCCTAGGTCATGATTTGTTTTGGGAAAGTTGGTACTTTGTGACACTTATGGGATTTATTGGAGGTTGCTGTGTGGAGAAGCATTTTATGGAAAATGTTCAGGAACATTAACGAGTCACAGACGTACACAGTAGGAGATACTGCATGCTGCTTCAGAAGTGTAAGGATTGTTTCTTTCTCAATGAGCTGGCTCGTGTTTCACCGGTCACATGCAGTTCCTATAGAGACAGAATGTGTGTGTGTGTGTGTGTGTGTGTGTGTGTGTGTGTGTGTGTGTGTGTGTGTGTGTGTGTGTGTTTGGGTGTGGGCAGGCAACAGTGGGAGCTGGCTTGTCTGAAACGCAAATCACTTTCAGCTGTCACTGTGTTCCACTGTGCTCCGTCTCACTCGCAAAGAAAAACACAGAGACAGCTCAAGAACCGCTTGTTTTCATTCATAAACTCATGACTTTGAGCTTCAAACAAAATGATAACCTATTTTTTATACCGCATATATTTGCATTGCCAGGACTTTACTCCGACACCAATGTGTTGTTGGAAATACATACTGTCGAATTTTGGTGAAGCTTAATTACTTTATGCTTGGAACACTGTTAATTATCCGTTCAAATAACAGCCCAGTTCTTGAAGTGTAATGGAAATGTAATATAGACTCAGGCCCATCATCAGTCTGTGTTTAGTGAGTGCTGCAGCGTGTTTGACTCCATATTTAAGCTTGTGAATCCCTGCAGTTTATTAGCAGGTGTCACTTGAAGCTTCCCCACTGGAAGGACAGTATACGGCTGAGCTATTTTCTCCCAAGCGTGTAATACTTTCCCAATTCTGGTTGCCCGACTATAGCTAAAAAAAGGATGTCTTCCTGTGTGGTATTTAAAAGGTAGCCGTTTCCTCCATTCCCAAGCTGGCTCCTCCACCACCACTGACTCCACTGTTTGAAATGTCTCGGAAAGGAAATTAAAAACTGTCAGGTCTTTTTCACCAGCGCCTCTTAAAGGTGGAGTCAGTTTTGATTCTAGAGAACCCTTTTTGTCCAAATCACTTTTTGTCAAAATCAGTGAATATCTCCTCAAGATCCGCTACATGTCCGTACTGTGTGTGCCATCCCCACACATTTTGGTGTTAATACACAGCATAGGCTCTGTAAACTGGTATGGTAAGCAAAGGGTAAACAAAGGGGACCCACCATATTGCTCTGACAGAATTTACACAGCCTGGGCTGTGTTTTAACAATGGATTTTTTTTTCAGCACGCACACACAGTAGAGACATGTATTGTGGATCATGAGGAGATATTCACTGATTTTGAAAAAAAATAAAAAATCAACAGCAAGCATTCTCCAGAATCTCTTACTCTACCTTTTCAACAGAAGCCTTTTCATCTACTCCCATTCTACACCCACACTCCACTCTTTGAAATGTTTCGAAAAAATTTAATTAAAAAACAACGTGGGCTTCCACCAGATCCTCTTTAATGATCTTCCTGATGTCCTCTGAGACTCCAAACAAGAGCTCGGAAGAATTCAATAGTAGAGAACACATTGGAAAGAGTCCGTATACGATGGGCACAGACATAATGACAGCCTGACAGATGGCACAGACTGGAAAAACCCATCTCACTCCCAGGAGGACTCCTCTCTCTGAACTGTTAGCACAGCAGGTATAAGCACCATACACACCCCCAGATCCCAGCAGAGTCCATCACCATTTAATATGATTTACTAGCACACACAAAAGAGCGACAGCGGCCTGAGCAGTAAGCCAGTCACATCTAATACTAGACTCACATTCACAAAAATGACTCCAGAGCTGCCATGGTGAAGTCTGGACCTTTTGTTTTTTTTAATCATTTGGCCCCCAGCGCAGACAATAAAGATACAACCAACAAAGACTTTATGATGAGTGTTGCTGTTTAGTGAACATTTGATTTGTTGCATTGAGAGTGGAAGTCCTATCGATTCAGGGCTTTACTGTCCAAATTGTAAGATAGACCAATGTCCCCTATCACTCGCAACTCTTAACAAAGTTACACAATGATTACTGTGTTGGCATTTTAAAAGCAAAAGCTCCTTATGAAAGTTTCCAGACGCAATTATTAACAGTTAACTAACTCCTTTAATAACACCGCTTTCTTCTGAGCTGGTTTCATTTCCAAACTTTGCTGCTGCAACGCTCTGATCCTGCTTTTATTACAGACATTTAATAGAAGAATCCTGACCCCCTCCACTTGCTCATTGTGTCACTGTGAAGCTTGCGATTGTCCAGGGGCTGATGGGAAATGATGTTTGTTAAAGTCCAGTAAAATCTGATATATTGAACACATTTTTACAATAGTTACTTTCCATATCGAGACACATGGGGTGAACCTTACTCCATTTCCATTTTCCAGTGGCAATGTCGATAGGATTTTGAATGAGGTTTTTTTGACGTCTGGAGAATAACCTGGTAGTTTTGGTTGGACTCTCCGGCTCTATCTGCATTTGTCGTCTCAGTTGGCAGCTGGTGACAGCTGGTGAGCAGAGTGTCATACCCACAGGACTCTTTCACCACTCCACACACACACATACTCACTTTCACTCACTTTATTGTCCTGCACAAAGAGACAAGAACTGTTCCTTATAATGTTTTAATTAGTTGGGAAACCATACTGTATATATATTTATTTATTCTCCATTCTGCTAGTTGAACTCTTTGAAGTCAATGTGTTGGAGTGTGTGCATGTGTGAGTCTGACTATCTCTGTTACAGTGTGTGCTTGTATTATCTGTAGTGGGTGGAAGTGCTGTAGCCTACTGTTCCTTTTGAAGAACTTGGAGGAACATTTTGTTTATAGAAATTCCAGTTCCTGTTGACACACATTCTCTCTCTCTCAGTTGCGATATCTGTCTAATCACACCCCACCCTAAAAACATCTTGATGAGCGATGTGCTTCAAGGGATGGCTCACAGTTTAGTGAGGCTTCTCCGGGCAGCAGGTTTCATAGGATTGTGGCAATACATAAATATCAGTCAGTTCCACGTGGCAACTAATATGTGACAGACGATTCATCATTGTTTGTGTGTGTGCGTGCATATGTGTGTGTGCGTGTGTGTGTCTGTGTCTGTGTCTGTGTGGGAGCAGAAGTGACACAAAGGTCAGGAGGAGTGAAGGGAAGAGCAGAAGAGGCAGAAGGACGTTGTTTCTCATTGCCGTTGTGTTGATGTATTTGTTTCGTCAGTAGCTACACAGGGAATAATTATGGTAATAATGATATAACAAATTCTGTCTTCCGGTTGACCTCCCTTGTTTTGTCTTCTCTGCACTGTTGACTGATTTCCTGTCAATTCCAATGAATGCAATGTGGGTCTGCTTTGAGCACATGCACCACACATGAGACCCTGTTTGTTTTTGTGTGTGTGTGTGTGTGTGTGTGTGTGTGTGTGTGTGTGTGTGTTTGTGTAACAGTGCAGTCACGCTGCAGTATATCAGTGTAGGCTCTCTAATCTCTCTCCTCCAGCTTTACCCCTGCTGCCTCTGGACAGCTTCACTCCACACCACTGTGACAAGCCATTTCATAATTTACAAACCTACTGAGCTAATATTGACGCAGATATTTAGTACATGAAGAAGTAATGAACGTGATTGTTTTTTCGTAAGTCTAGACTCATTGCCGGTGAGCCGTCACGTTTGCCATTTAGGATAAGATTGAACCTATTCTTCTTCTTTTAAAACCATTGTCTGTAAAAAGCTTTATATCAACCTTTGTTTTCGTATTGAAACAATTTCCTTGAAGTTTACAACGATGCAATGAAAGCGCAGTAAAAGCTAATTAAAAGATCTGCCATGATACAAAATTGCATTCAACTCAAAAAAGCTCCTAAATAATCTATTTATAAGTATAGCCATTAAATGAAGTAAAATAATATGCTCCAGTATGGTGCCATAAATGACTTTGTACATGAAGGCTTCAGTCTCGACCCTATGTGACCCGGCCGGCTCCAGCTCAGCTGGACACAGAGCTAAAATAAAAAGGCTTGGCATCGGGACGTCTGGGACTGTTTCAAGGCTTCACAATTCAGTCGTCAAGAAGCTGCAACTCATCAAGAAGCTAATGATTGTGTAATGATCTTATGTCTGGTGAGTTGTAGACGGTTGCATGAAGTATTGGCAAATGATTATGGAATGGAAATGGGATGTTTTAACCATGTTATATTGATTATTGTTACATTGGGATAGGCTAATATATTGTTTCTACCAACTTTTTCATTTAAAGCTGTTCACGTTGGCGTTCTTATTATCACAGGTTGACCTTTTTCAGTGTTGAAAGGTGTTATTTGGTTACGGTGAAAACACCATCATGTGAAAGTAAACTTCTCTATTGGTAGGTACATGGGGACTTTGGGGAATTTATCACTGATGGGTAAAAATCCTCCCTCTGGACTGGAATGGTTTTTCATGGTCAAACCTTTCACTCAATCATTCTAGCAATAACAAACCAATGCAGAGGTGGACTAGGTTGACTGGACCATATCAGATTTGTAATAAAAGGCAATATCAGCCCAATATCACAGTCTACTCCCACTAACAGGCATGAAAAGTGTCTAGATCCACTTTCTTACCTCCCATCATCCCTCTCCTCCTCACCCTCTCCCTCATACTTACTGAAAGCCGACTCCCTCCTCTGCGCCCCCGCTGACACACACACTCTTATATCTGTGTCTCCTACCCGTGCACACACACACACACACACACACACACACACACACACACACACCGTCTTCTGCGAAGGCACCACTTTCCCTGTCTGACAGCACCACTAATTATCCATCCATCCGTCCATACGTCAACACAAGGCAGATGCAGGCGCACGCTCACACACACACTGCTGTGTGTGTTCCTGGCGGATGCTTTTCCGATGAAGCGTGTGTTTGGGCTGGTGTTACGCCTGTTGTCTCTGTCAAAGACAATCAAACTGAGTAAATGCAGCACACAGAAGCAGAAGAAGAAGAAGCCGGACACCGGGAAAACCAAACTGTCGGTGAGTGAGAGACAGAATTGCCTCACTCACACACAAATTTGTCAATACTTACTAATACATCACTAAAAGATTGGCTCTTGCACTAGTTAGGGCTACTTTGACCAACACTATTTCAAGTTCACATTACAGTGATGGGCAGACTTCGGGGTAGTTTAATGTTGTTTAGTATCAGGCTTGGGCAGAGGATATATGCCAGCCATCTTAAAACACAGACTCTGTGAAATGCCCTGGAGTTACTATTAAAGGCATAGTTCAGTATATTTGAAGTTGGGTTGTATGAGGTACTTATGCATAGTCAGTCTGTTACCTTATGGAGATGGCAATCAACGCAGTCACTCTTAAGGAGTTTGAAGGGAGACGTCGCTGCGGCAGAAGTCAGCTTTGTACTGTTGCAGAGGGGGCCAGCAGAAAAACTTTTTTTTCCCAATAAATATAAATGCATACATAATAAATGTATTGGATGGTAAATTTGGTATTTTTAACTGCTGATTTGTGGACTGATACACCGCACTAAAACGTCAAGAGTTTGGCGTATTGAGACATGGCCGAACTACGCTTGAAAAAAAAGTGTAAAAATAAACGGACGTCTGCAAAATTACCACATACAACCCCACTTCAAAAATACTGAACCAACCCTTTAAACTGAGCATGGTGTGTCTAAGTTGTTTTGTGGAGCAGGACGTGGACCTAGCAGTGAAGACTAATGGCTGTTTGTCACTTGCTTGTGTAGACTCTCTGTCTATCTGACTATCTCTTTCTCCCTCTCTTATGCCCAAAATAGCCACTAGTCACTCCATTCAGCACCAGTGGCAATTTAGGAGGCTCAATCTGCCCCTGTCCGTATGTGTGTGTGTGTGTGTGTGTGTGTGTGTGTGTGTGTGTGTGTGTGTGTGTTGTTTTTCTAGGAGCCCTGTTCACTGAAGATAAGTCGTCCTCTCTGTTATTTTCAAATGTTCCAATGCTCAGAACTAGTAGGCACTTGTGACTTCATTGAGTATTTCACATCACATAACAATTGGCTCCTACTAACGAAACATTCTCAGATGCTATTTGCCATTGTGTGTGATTTGTGATCTTATCGCAGTGGTTCTATGGAAAACGTATATATCTGCTGCCCAATGGAAGACTTCCCATCAAACCGCACCATATAGGCTGGGTACGTTGGTAAACCTGGCCTGCTTTTGACCTATATTCTCCGGTCTATCTATAGAGATGTTTTTTTCGAGTGATACACCACGTCATCTACCCTGCAGTGGCCATATTTAAAACCCGGACATAAACAGCCTGTTGAGTTTCTAAACACCTCATTTACTCCATATCAAGACAACTAAGTGAGATAACCTTTTTATAGAGGACACGTCAGGAAAAGCGCAATGTGCAATTGATAGAATGAGTTTGGAGGAATTCCAATGAGCTGCTTCAGTATCGGGGTGAACACTGGCTCACTGTCACACTGCTATGGCTTTACTTAATAAAGAAAGCAATCAGGAGTTAAATGGTTCGAAGGATGAGAAATAGCTTGTGTTAAACGTTTGAAAACAGTGCAGTAAAAAGTCAGATTGGATACCGTAAAGTATAGTGCATAAACGACATCCGCAGCTGCACTGATTTCAATTACAATAGACAAACATGCTGCTGGGTGGGACATTAGAAATCGACTCCTCCTGTCTGCATGTTGATGTGTCCTCGAGCGAGATACTGAAACCCAAAATGCTCCCACTTTTTGGGCCAGTGCCTAGCATTGCTGCTGCACTGCTATTGATGTATAATGATTACTGTGATGAGTGTGTGTGTGTGTGTGTGTGTGTGTGTGCGTGTGTGTGTGTGTGTGTGTGTGTGTGTGTGTGTGTGTGTTTACTTTGGGTAAAAGGTTGTGAAAATGCAGTCAATTTACTAGTAACCAGTAAAATGAAGAAAAAAAATGTCAGTGTCCAGTTCATTTGTTCGCTTGGTCCTTCTTTGCCATTGAACTGTGCCCTCCAGTGGCAAAAAATATCCTCTTTGTTATGGGAGAAGAATGTTGTTGATTGTCAAGTCAAGTTTACGATAATCCAGTTGCATATTTAGTTATTGTGAAAATAAATTCCTGAGAGGATACCAGAGATATGCAAAACCCCTTTGTTTTGCTCTCATCCAGTTACAACCGATGATTGGTAGCATACGTAGGTTCCCGGTCACTGAAATAAGTGTGACTAATGAGGTTGGACTTGATGTTGCTGGTTTTTCCCCAAAGAAAGGAACAGATAATAGTTCCTCGTGTCGCAGTATGCTGCATGCGGATATCAGAAAATTACTTCTTAGTTTTGCTGTATTAAATATGTTCACAACAATCCTTTTCAAACTTTTCTTGGAGATTGTTATACATTTGGTGATTCTGCATGTGACAGCTTGTATGTATATGTGTAAGTAAGTAAGCAAGTAAGTAAAGTTTATTTATATAGCGCCTCTCGCAGACCAGGGTCACAAAGCGCTTCACATTAAAAAAGACAATAAAATACAATAAAACGACACATATACAGAGTCTGTTACAAAGAAGAGTTTCCTAAGAACGTACAATATAATACTATACAATATAATACAGAGTACATAGACATGGATCTAGAAGGCCTGTCTGAACAAGTGCGTCTTAAGCTGACTCTTAAAAATATCCACAGAGTCCAGAATGCGCAGCTGATTCATATGCCGTTCTAGGGACATCCCTTCATCAAAAATTACACCAAGATTCCTCAGACTTTTTTTTCACTGAGCTGCTTAAGTTGTCGAGATGCTGGGTAATAAGTGGGACAATAGTGTCCGGGGCGACAACTAGGGTTTCAGTTGTGTGTGTGCTGAATTTATAGTAAATACTTTTGATAGTGGTGGTTCATACTTAGGAAATTATGAATATCTTGTTGAGGAATGATTTGATTATGTGAAACATTCTCTTTCATCTTGGCCAACAGTCCTTCAGTGTGACCAATGCTGTTTTTTCTACCATGTGAAACTGATGCATTACAGGCCTTGCGAGGCCATGAGTAACCTTTTTTAAATGGTTTGGGGACCAGCAAGACCCCTACTGTGTGTGCAGGCTTTGAACATGTATGTGTGTGTGTGTGTGTGTGTGGGTGTCTGTGTGTATGCATGTGAGTCTGTGTTAGTGTTCGTGTCTAATCCAAGCTTTAGAGAATGTGACCCCCGCTCAGTCTGTCTGCATGCAAACGGAGATTGCTTCACATGATCTGGGCTATAGGTGTAGAATACCGTGGATTAAAGTGCAGTACTATACTGTATTTTGAGTGTGCGTCTGTGTGTGTGTGTGTGTGTGTGTGTGTGTGTGTGTGTGTTGACAATATGAATTGTGTGCGGAGGGAGAGAGAGAGAGAAATGGAGGGAGAAAAGGCAACATTGAGATTAAATGTGTATGTGTGTATCAGTGTGTGTGAAGCTCAGTGTGTCTGTGTGTTCCTATCCCAGATTACCCTAAATGTATCTTTCAACTGCTGAAATGATGACATCATCACCAGTGACATTGCCAGTGACATCACGGCCGGGCGATAACACGGGATGTCCTTTTTCTGATTGCTATTTTTAATCTTTTGGCTGCAAATAGTGGATAGGATTTTTTATTACAAAATGATTTTTAGGGGATTACAACTGTCCAGCTGATACTTTGAAGTAATTTATTGCTTTTTTTCATCCAGATATTCAAAACCAAACTAAAAGCCCCTTGTAGTAGTAATACAATTGGCAATAGTATACTTCACTTAACTCTATTAGTCTGAACCACTCTAACTAAAGACTTGAATACATTGGGATTTTGGGTTTAATATAGTACAGATACGATCAGTAGAGTTTGGATTTAGATTAGGTTAACCCCTTTGGCCTTTGCCCTGGCTGAGCCCAGAGGGGATATTATACACGTGTATGTGTGTATACAAGCTGCAATTGATAGGTAATTAAAGCTGGGATCAATGTGTTGTTCAATCAGGTGGTTTGCCGGTATTGTGTTACTAGCTGCTGTCAGCAGTACGCTGTTGGGTCTGCTTTGCTTTGCTTCTCATCTAACCAGAGATCTACTTGGCTTACTTATCACTTCATGTTATAATACGTTGTGTCTTGATGCTTGGGAAGCTTTAAGATTTAATTCGATTAAATTCAACTATCTGCGGCTCAAGTTTCGATGTTGTGTCATCCCGGCTCAATGCCTTAAACCTGGCCGTTCCTGATTGATTTTTAAACAGTTTCTGTTGACTCTATGTAGATTGGAGACTTCACACTTTATTCACATGTATCCTTGGCTGTCTGCAAAGGTGGTTCATTTGAATGTGATAACTCTCTCCTATCAGCCAGGTTCCTTCATATCGCAGAGTCAGGTACAGTTTATTTATATACAGTTATTTACCAGCAGCCATCATTGAGCAAGTGTTGATTGATTGGTTAACCAATAGTTAGTAATCTACTTATTAATCCGCGGAAAAAACCCTCTTCCATTGTGATCATATTCTAGAAGAGGTAAGTACAAGAAGAGGTTTTATGGCATTTAACTCCTGTTTCTTTTCTTTTTCTGGTTACAGGTGATCCTGACGGTTTACCTCAATGACACCCAGCAGATGCTGACCGAGGTCCCGGTTACTCCGGCAACCAGGGTGATTGACGTGGTGGAATATTGCAAAGAGGCTGGAGAGGGGGAGTGTCACCTAGCTGAAGTATGGAACGGGCATGGTGAGTCCAACCATCCATCTCTCAATAAGACAGGAATGATAATAGAAAAGACAAGACACAAATAATTAGTTAATTAAGTGTCCATCTATGCAGATGATCCGCTACACATTATACAAACGGGTGACAAATTAATGGTGTTTCGACCTATAGCACGTAGATCCAAAATATCCCATTGGTTAAATTGGGTTGAGATTGGGTGAGGGTGAAGGCCATCATTTTCATACACAACAATCCATTCAGCGGGGCGCCCTTAGCTCAGATGGTTAGGCGCCCCCCCCGAGCCGGGCCCAGCAGCAGACCCGGGTTCGATTACCGCCCACATTCGTTCTCTGCCCCATTTCACCTTTGTTTCTTAACACTATCAATAAAGCATGAAAAATGCCAAAAATATCTCTAAAAAACAAACAAAAAAACAATCCATTCAGCGACCCCTGTGCCCTTTGGATGGAGGCTTTGTCATCTTGTATGAAAGCACTCCCATGAGGATAGAGGTAAGATAAAGGTGATCACTTAGAACACATTTGTATGGATTCACAATACAGTGATCCTTCCCTCTAAGTGCACAAGTGGACAGTGAAAGAGTTGCTTTTCCATTCTTCTGCTGTATTCACAGTAGCCAGACCTGCATTTGTATACACATTGTGCGCACACATAATTCACCACCGCTACGTTCCAATTACCAACATAATTACTTTTGACAGCCACAGTCTTGGAACATTTCAGTATTGACATGATCATAGTGTCTGACGGGGATAATCACATTGGACTCTGGCCTCCATCGTTTGCTTTGGAGCAAATGATAAATAAAGTCATATACATGTCACGGCTACTGCTCGTGGAATCAATCAAAGAGCTAAGTGCCTGCTGTATATATGGCATGCCATTGCAAACATGAATAGACCCGTCGATCGCATGCAGACACATACAGCTACCGTGTCCATTAAAGCATGGCCTACAATCCATTCACCCCTAGCTGTTAAAGAAGAGATCCACATAACCGCACGTTGTGTTTGTGCAGCACGGTGGTGTGAGCGAGCGGTCAGACAGGCTATAAATGGCTCTAATACTACACTGTTTAGAGGGTGACACTGTGAGGCAGCACATAACAAATGGTGTTTGTGTCAATGTGCGGCTGTGTGACGTGAGGTCATGCCTCAAGGCCACAATGGCCCGCATTACTGTTATGTGTGTGTGTGTGTGTGTGTGTGTGTGCGTTATCAGCTATAGATTGATGTGTTTTGCTGGGAGGATATTTTTGTTAGGTTGTTGACAATGCTAAAATACCCTGATATTTCCTGGGTTTACAGGATCTACAGTGATGAAATGATAACCCAATTCAGTGTTTTGCTATTCGAAGTCACCAAAGTCAATTTAAAACACAGTACAGACTGATCAGAGAGGTTTGCCTGCACAGCTCCAGTTTGTACAGACTGGGTGGGATTGAGTTAATTAAAAGAGAAAAATACTATTAATAATGTATAATAATAATTTGAAATATTTGATGTCCCAAAAGAAATGTCCAATATATAATTTCAGTATCATTATTGGCAGTAAATTTGAAAATGCGTTAAATATGAACCCATGATATTATAAGTAATGGTGAAAGACTTTGAAATGCGCTGTCTAACGCTTTCTTTCTCCCCGTCTGTCTGTTTCCCCAGAGCGAGTTCTCCCTCTGGAGTTGTTATTGTTGGATCTTCTCCAGCAGTGGGGGGCGAGGAGGCCAGAGGTCAGCTTCTACCTCAGACACTGCCCCTCCAGGAAACAAGGTGCAGCAAAACAACACACACATGCAAAAACACACTCGTTTCAACATGAAAGAGCTGACTTAGAGGAGAACAGCTTATAAAAATAGATTGTTTTATTTCCGGTGAAGGGCTTAATGCACCCACATGCTAAAAAAAAAAAAAAAAAACGCGGAAAGCCAGTTGTGTGTAGGAGGTTTAGAGGTGAGGTCAGGGGCTGGGGCCAGTAATTAGCCATTAGCCAGATAAGATGATTAGAGTTACATAAGGGTCTGGACAAACATGAAGGGCCAGGGGGTGGGAGGGGGGGGGGAATAAACAAGGACATAATGTTTCGGTTTGCAGCAGAAATGTTCCGATGATTTTCTGCCAAAATGCGCCCAAAGCGTGCAACAGCCGGAGTCACGGAGTTTTTGTGTTTGCTCCCTGTGGGGACAGGACAGCTACTGGTGCATTCCTATTCATTAAACACATCATTAGCATTCATTAGACATCTCATTATTAGCATAATCATAGTGTATACTGAATAATAAATCCAGTTTTTTCAAACAATATTGAGGCAATTCATAATTTGTTTTCCGTGTGTGTGTGTGTGTGTGTGTGTGTGTTGCCCCCTCACATCAATAAGCTCCTGCTCCATCTGGCCTTTCTTCTTCTGGAACTCTTTAATTTTATTCATCCCATCCTGGTGTGTGTGTGTGTGTGTGTGTGTGTGTGTGTTTGTTTGTTTGTTTGTTTGTTATAATATCTAGGTTTGGTTTCTGTGTATCTAAACCTTCATTTACACTGTAAAAACAAAAAAAAGCTAGGACAACTCAAAATGTCAAGGCAACTGTCTCTAATTTTCTTTTGAGCTTTAAGAACAACTAAAACTCTTAAGTTTGAAATAAAACTGCCTAGATTTGAGCCAACTAATTATGTTTTGTTGATATAACTTATCATGGAACATTTTTTTTTGGACATACATTTTGAAGTTTTCATTTTAACACTGCACCATGTACTACACTTTTTCATATTCCTATATAAAGCTCTGTTAACAGCGAACAGACTTTAGTTTCTAGGCCCGCCATTTTCCATCCGGTCACAGCTCAATTGCCAGTGGATCCGCTATAGGTTTAGAAGCAACATTTTGCGATGTGATTTGGTTCATTTGACCTGTCATTGAGAGGAGAGCCTTCTTTTCCCATGTCCCCTCCCCCTCTTGCCTCCACCTACAGAATGTGACAAGAACCATCGGTGCATTCAAATTTATAGGTGGCAACAGCATTGGTGGCTGCAGCAGCCAAACTATCCCTGCCAACTTCTGTGTGACTCTTTAACCTATATCGTCATAAAACAGCTTTCTTAACACTAGCCAAGTTTTCTCCAAAGTCCAGAGCAACACATTAGCCAAATGTATTGCCTCTTACTGGGGCTAATTTAACATCCTCTGCCTTCACCCATACAAGGACATTCCCCTTCATCTTAGAGACTTATTCTGTTTTTCCTACATCACTGAATAATCAGCCCTGTTGTGGGGAGTCAAGCGCTTGTATTGAGATGGATCAGAGGTAAATTAATTGGCCATAAGTGAATCCAGGCCGGCCGCCCGCTACACTGACGATGATGTACTGCTCCCTGTTTCCACTAATTAGCCTTGGTTATTAACATCCTCTTTTTATCTGTTCTAGTGTGATTGCTTCTCTGATGAATACGCGTTAATTAAATATCTTGGCTGAATGCAAAGCACTGCATTCACTTGCTCTATTGACTGAAAGGTGAAACTTGGGAGCCGGCTGGGATTAGCTCAGATTAAAGCTGTCTGGTTTGAGTGGAGTTTAAAAAGCGATGAGGCTATTTATAGAAAGCACACAGCGAGGAAGATGGGGTTATAGTTATAGATGGTAGAGATTCCTCTTATTCCCCAACTAATCATTTAAATTTATTTTTTATTTTTTTGGATGTGGTAGAAATGTATGCAGAATGCGGAATTAGTTTTACTGCAATGCCTTGTTCTCTGTATTTCAACAGGCAAGTTGCCAACGACATCCTCTGCCTCCTCAGTGGTAATAAGAAAGCCTGAATCTATATAAGGACTGTGCTGGGGACACACAAGCATTACAATACTTTCTACACCAGAATACTTTGTAGCACACTGCGACAAGAATGTGATTATATCAAAATATGAAATTCAGAACGGAATTGTGAATTTTTTATTTTCATGCTGTGCAATGGAAAGTAAAGTGGATTTACAGCCCAGCGCTGTGTCCATTTATCTTTTGAGATAAGGCACACACACGGTTGAATGGTTAATTAAGGCCAAGGCCCACAAAGACTCACCCCACCCCTGCCCATTTTATTATTGAAATAAAAACTTTCAATATCTCTGCTCATATTTCTTATGTCCTTCCTTTCTTACTGACATATTTCATCGTTCATTTATATGCAGGAGGTCAGCAGCCTTTGGAGCAGAGCTGGACCACAGAGGCAACGGAGAGTAATGACAGGGTAGGTGGACACACACACACACACACACACACACACACACTGCAGCTGGGCTGGGATGAGGGTGCAGCGCAGGACAGGCTGTGTTATGCATATCTAATTATCCAGAATCTATTGTGCATTGTGCATATAACGATCTCTACACTACCATCCTATAGACCATTTTATGGCAGGCCAAAAGCACATTCAATAATGTGTATCCTCCCGTAACCTTTGCTAGGAAAGTAGAAACTTCTCATGAACAGAGACTGTGCATTATTGAAGGACTAAATTATATTGTTGTCAGAACAACTACAGTTTACTTACAGCGCAATACAGTAGTCTATGGGCCAGGGCCTATACTTTAATTTATCCTCGCATGATAAATACGTATAACCAGATCAATACAGCTCTTTTAGTGTATTAGAAAATATCAGATTTACCAAAAACATAGGTTAACTGGTTACCCAGTTTCCCCAATATTTTTCAAATATTCCTTTTGTACACTGTAATTGTGAAGGGCTAGTTGTAATATATGGCAAAATTCCAATATAGAGTTACTGTTAGAGACTAGTCTTCATTCATAAAAATGCAGTTAAGTCTGTGGCTAGATGATGGTACCGGTAGTTGGATTTTTGAGTAGCCTAGTCTTCAGCCTTTTAAAATTGTGTTCGAAAAGTAAAATTAAATGTTAAATTGTTTCCATATGTGAAGTATGTGACTATTCACATACAGGTCAACGCATGCGCACGTTTGTGTGTATTTGTTTGTGTAGTCTGGCGGATTAGCCCCCGGATTAGTGACAGTGATGATTATGGTTTCTCTACAGGCAAGGAAAGACACCAGCCGCACACACAAAAACGTGCACGCACACACACACACACACACTAAACACACACACACACACACACACACACCGTACAAAAAAACTTACATACATTCACAGACAAAGATAAAATTAGATAAGATGTGAATTAGCCTTTTGTCACCAGCCTAACTAGTCAACAATTTTTTTTTGTTTTTGTTTGTTTCTTTCTTTCTTGTTTTGCTATCTTCCCTTAAAAATAATGAGTCATGCACTAAAAAGAGCAGTTGACCTCATGCTAGCAGCTTTTTAATTACCACTAACAGCTATTTTCAACCACGTAATCTACTGTATTCAACCTCAAACTAGACACCTGCTTTGTACATGATGGTTAGGCCTCAGATAGCGAGTGACCAACCATGTTTGTGCGGGTATGTGTGTATGTGCTGTATAGCTATGCGTATCTTTGTTGGTCAGTCAGCCATTGCGTGTGCGTGTGTGTGTGTGTGTGTGTGTGTGTGTGTCTGTGCTGGTCAGTCAGTGAAGGTAGGATTAGCTTGGTCCCATGACATAACCAGACTAAGAGGATTGTTAGCTAGCCACACAGCTCTCCAAGTCCTCCTCCCTTTTTCTCTTCCTCTAACCTTGCGCACTCCTTCCCAACCGTCTTGAGGTATCCTTCTTTCTTTTGGTCCTCTACATTTTTTAATTTAGTTTCAAGCAAAAGCAGAGTCGGGAGCGTGTGAGGGGTGAGTTCTAGAAGTGTGTTGCTTTTTCTGTGGGTATGAAGCTCAAGAACTTGTGAGTGTGTGTGTGTGTGTGTGTGTGTTTACTTTGCACTTTCCACCCGCTTTATCTACCTACCTTCCTTACCACCATGTTTTCTCACATCAGGGTGTCATACAGAATAGAACAATAGAAAAACTGGAATCGTAAATGGTGACTGAAGTGAATTTGAAATGTTTGTGTGCTTGTTTGTTTTGTGTTTGTGCGTGTGTGTGTGGGTCTGAGATTGTATAAGTATGCTTTAATTTATTTTCCTTTTATCTTTTTAAAAGTTTTTCGACTTTGTTCATGATCCAAACTAAACACACACACACACACTCACACACTCACACACACACACACACACACACACACACACACACATACACACACACACAACACTCACACAAACATCGGCTGAGTGCTTGACAAGCAGTTTGTCTGCGTGTCAGGGCGGGACCGCTGGCCGTGTCATACTGTGTGTGTTAGTGTCGAGGTCAGTGTGGTTTACGTCTGGGGAGAAACTGGACGCCATGCAGGCCGGGTGTGGCGTCTTTTTTTGGTCATTTGTGTTTGGCCCTGTTTGGCATGGTGTTACTGAGGGATGTGGATGCATGACTCCTAGTCAGGGTGGGACTCTTGCATCTGTGTAATCAAATCCAAGAGCACTCACTCACTCACTTACTCACTCACACACACACACACACACAAACACACGCACCCTACAGAATGATGAAAAGATGACACACGCTGACAGTTGTGTATGTGAGGGAGATAATGACATTTTCTTTTTCGTGTACAGCAGTTTTAGATTTGTTCATCATCACTCATCTCAGAACAAAAAGTCATTACTCATTGCAGCAAAATGTACTTTGAATATTAGGCTATTTAAAAAAAACGCTGCAGAAATTCAGGGTCAGTAAGTCGTCTTTATCTTTATACGAGAAACCAGACTGCGATGTAAGTCGTTCTTTTACTCAAAAATGTAGCAGGGACACTTTCACCTTCTTTAACCATGTTAGCACACCCCATGATGGATGATGGATTGCCATGCCATCTTAAACAGGTATACACGGTCCATGTTCATGGTGATAAGTTGCTTTCAAAGTGAGATGTGACGACAGCTGATAGAAGATGGGAAATACATTGCATGCAATGCCTGACATGTCTCGAGTGACTGGTACAGTATACTGTATGTTGATGTTTAACAGCAGCAGGGTCATGTACTGTATAGGCTTCCTTGACCATTGTGCAGAATGAGCGCTGTTTCTGTGCTCTTCATTTGTGTGGGAAAACAGCAAGAATTTCACTAGTTTTATGTTTCGTTTGTTTTCAAGCAAATTGTTTGTGAACAGGAAAGTCCTATCCTTTCCTACAGACTTCCACTCTCAGATGAACAGTTTTCCCTTTAGCGCTAATTACAAAATGTCAGAATGCTGACACGCGAAATTAAGATGAATGGCTCTGCTAAATATACTACCTGCAAAATATCAGAATGTGACATCAGCATTTTGCTCACATCACTGTTGCACCTTTAGCTTACCCTCTCAGATGCACCTTGGCATGACCGTAACAATCCTGTCTTTCATTATGATCTCCTATCAACACTGGCTTTCCCCTAAATAGTGGCATGTGTTTTCTTAACTTGATATCTTCACTGTCATATATTGTTGAACAGTTTTACATAGCGTTTCCTGCCTAACCCCTGGTGTTTAGCAGACATCAAAGAGAAGCTGTGTTTTCCTCTGGGTCCCATGCCAACACTCCCTCCTTCGGGCCAACCATGGGGACATCACACATTTTGAGTTAACATGGGCATACACACACACACACACACACACACACACACACACACACACAAACAGACACACACACGGTATAATTGAGTCAGTTGATCCAACTTCGTGTTACTCTACCCCATCCAGCTGTGTGTGCGAGATCACTGCTTAGAGATATATTAAGACATCAGGTGTGTATGTCTGTATGTGTTTGTGTGCTCTCTACAACACACACATGTAAGGGATCGTGTGGATGTGGATTACGATGGATAGTTTCACAGTATCACGAGAAATGCCTCTGAAGGACATACGATCTGGGACGCCGGCACACTTCAATCACTGGATGTTAGAGAAGTTCCCCTTTGGATATGCCGTGACAAAAGTCTGACGGCTAAAAATATCTCCAATGTTATTACTACAACTTGAACATGGAGCTGATCCGTTAAGAGTCAGGATTAAACTTAATTTCATATCTAATGGCATTTATTGTTTAATGCTATCAGTAAAGAAACATCACAATTCTGGCATCAGGTCTGTGGAAGTAAGTACAGTTTTATAAGTTTTAAAGATGTGTTCCCTATTTTCAGATTGGTTATACATGCTGTAATTCTATTTGTAGAAAAGTCCCTGTTTGGGTGAAATCTGCTTGGTATTGTGTTTCAGCAGACCTTGAGTTAGTTCTTTTGAAGGACACTGTCAGGAGTCAGGACAGACGTGACCTTTTCGTATACAGGACGATCCCTGCACACAACGGACCACCCTGCTGTGTGAGCGTCAGTCACTGGAGCGCTTTGGATAACACGGTTTTCCCCCCTTCGGTCCTGCCGGAGCTGCAGGAATGTCTGAAGGCTCTTGTTTTAGATTAGGAGGAATATTTATACTGGAGGCGTAGTACAGCAGATGGGAAGGGGATGGGTTTCATTACTGGAGGGACCTATGATCAGAAAAACGTGTGTGTGTGTGCGTGTGTGTGTGTGCGTGCGTGTGTGTGTGTGCCTGCCCAGTATATGTGTGCATAACTCCGAACATATACACTGTCGAGAAAAATAATACTCACTCACTGAGAAGGTCAAATACCCCCATGTGCTTCAGATTATAAGCGTGATCAAAACATATGGAAAACGGCCGCGAAGACCGGTGAACAGCAGCAATGTGAGACGGTGGTGGTGACCCTTACTAATGACTTCAATCGTAACACAAAGCCTTGAAATTACTTGGAAATCAATTAACGACCAAGTATTAAAGTAGACATTACAAGCACTCAATAAAGCGAGGTTCTCTTGCATGTCCGATTATGCTTTGCATATTAATTTGCGTTCCTCCCTGAAGTTTAACAATTTCTGGTGAAGTTTGGGGTCAGCTACTAAAATACTGAAGGAACTGTGAGGAGAGTTATACCAATCTGTCTATGCCAGACTGATGGCAGTGTGAACTTCCCACTGAAAAGCCTTGAAGCAGCTCCTCTAGCCAGATTTGATTAGAACAAATGACCCAATCCCCTTTTTCTTCTTCATCTGAAAGTTGTGGCAAACTGGACTCAGCAATGGATATTACCCATCATTCTCAAAGTGATCATAAGATTCACAAAACCATTATCTGCCCAATCAATAGAAAACTGGCTAGCGGTGGCTGGTTTGCGTACTGGTACTTGCCTACCGAACCATACAACCAGTCCACAACGCTGCTATCTACTGCCATTTGGCTTGCTACTCCCTGCCTTCAAAAACATCACTATGTTTTTTTGTATGCTGGCTACACAATGGTGGAACAAGCTCCCCAGTGATTTGAGGAAAACAGAAACGTTTCACATCCTCAGATTGCAGAGTAAAATGTATCTGTTCAGACTACACCTTGGCCCTTGCAGGAGTTTTGCCATTTTTGGGTTGTACCCGAATGGTTGAATCCACTTATTGTATTACATTAGTTTTGGAAGAAAGCGTCAGCTAAATGTAATTAAATAATGTAACGTAAAAAATAACCTAACTGGTCAGAGACATTGAATATCACTACAAATATCAAACAGCGTTTTTACCAGACAGAAATTGAACTTGCAGTCAATTCAGCCAAGAAGAAAAAATGTTTGGAGATTGAAGTCAACATAGCACAACATCAAATCCCATGATGTCATACAAAGACGCACACATACACACACAAGCGCGCACCCACATGCACACACGCACACACATACACACACTCCCAAACTCACACCCACAAAAGCCTGCACCTAGAACAGCAGCACTGATCAAGACTCCAGTCAGCTTATATTTCTGGATATTTCTGTCTCTATCTGTGTGTGTTTCCTTAACCGCTTATATATTTGTGCGTGTTTAGTGCGTGTGTTTCTTTATCTAAGTGAGACAGATGTGTGGCTATTTCGCACACTGAACAGGGTTAAAAAAAAACATGTGACGCAGCAGATAATGTAAGTCACATGTCTCGGTGTGTGTTCTCTGCAGACAGTGAAACTAGAGAAAAAGAGCGGGACAATATCACACAGATGGAGTCAGCTGTTAACTCTTGTGTGTTTGTGTGTGTGTCCTAGTCCAATGATGTGCACACATACTGTATGTATGTGTGTGCGTATATCGCCGGATTCATCTGGGCAGGGGTGTGTGTGCCTTCGAGACCGCTGCGCCGCACGCCTTTATTAATCTGCCAGCGTCATCGCGTGTCGTCATCTTGCCCATAATACACATCTGGACTGGGAGGCAGAGAGGGCTTGATTGAGAGCGGCTCATGCCTCGTCTGGGCTGTGGTGCAGTGATTTCCCTTCTGAGAGAAAGAAGGGGGAAAAGGAGAGAGAGAGAGAGAGAGAGAGAGAGAGAGAGAGAGGGAGGTGCAGGGGAGAGAGAGAAGGGGATGTCGCTGCAGCAAAAAAGAAAAACGCCAACTGCAGAGGGATGACAAGTAGGTAGAGGGAAAGAATGAAAGATGAAAGAATGCAGAATAAGAACAACGTGAGGTTTTCAATAAAGATGAAGAAGGGCGACGCGAGGCAAGTTTATTTATAAAGCACAATTCAGACACAAGGCAATTCAAAGTGAAACTACATAATAAAAGATGTAGAGAGATGAGGAGAGATATACGAAGAGCAAGATATATGGAAAGTTAAATAATAATACCAGTTTATTATAAGTATACATGTTTTGTTTACTTCAGAAATAATTGATTGCAGTGTCACATTAGTGGGCTCTGTACACGTCATACGAGAGCACTCCAATTGGGGAGAGAGAGAGATAGAGAGAGTGGAGGGAGCGTGGGCCGAGCGAGGGAGAGAGAGAGAGAGAGAGAGAGAGAAGGAAGGGAGAGTGTCGTAAATCACAGCATATCGCCGGGGCGGTCGAGAGGGAAAGTTGTGATAAGGATATCGCTCCCGTTTCCCCCACCACCACTACCACCACTCACTCACTCACCACTCACCCTACCAGCCCTCAAAGCTTTTTTCTCTTTTTCGAGCCCTTTGGCAACATTCCTTTTTCTTCGCCTGAAAGCCTCCCTAAAAGGTTTCCGCTGCAGTGTGTGTGTGTGTCTCTCTCTCTCTGTGTGTGGGGGGCTCACTGTGAGAATGGAGTGGAATGAGGTGGATCTGGTGCAGGAATTTACTGTTGAAGGACAATGCAGCAAAATTAAAGTCCGCTCCTGCAGGATCACATGGGACAGCCTGCAGGTAAATACAACAGTCCGGTGGGGGGGGGGGGGTCTGATAGGAAATGCATGTTAACGTTGAGCCCAACCGTGGGGGGCAGGATGTGTTCACAGCATGAGGAGCAAGGGAATACATGACAGCGATGTTAAAGTGTCAGGCGAACTTTTCAGCAGCCGCAGGATACGCTGTCATCATTACAAAGATAAGCACAGCAGCAGCAGTAGCTAGAGGATAGGAACTTCATTGACAGGAAAAGGGACAACAATGTCACATTTACCAGACACACTGTTTTTAACTGACAAGGGGATCTTTAGGGGTCCAACTGATGGCAATCTTTCACATTAAGCCTTACAGCAGGATTGTTGAGGATGTCCACAGTGCATACAGTGTGTCTAAAAACCTGCTTATCTTGACAATGTTAGGTTTATGAATGATGACAGAGCTTTTTTCTGTCTCCCTGTTAAATGTAGTTTTTGATGCTATAAGAAATCAAGGACTTGTTACTAGTGGGAGCTGTTAGAAGGAGATTCTACTAAATGTGGTGATGTCAGCGTTTGAATTCATCATTATAATGCAAGTATATGGAAACAAGAAAAGGCCATCTATTTCAATCCCGCAAGCAACTGATTACCTAGCTGTGGAAGACACTAGTTATTACCCTAAGTTGAAATATCATCTATCTGAACCGTGTGTTGAATTCCACTTTTGAAATGGTCCAAAGATAGCTTAAAAACTTGATTTTATTTGTGTTTTTAGACTTTTAGACATACATATGTGCCCAATATTAACAAGGAAATATTTAAGTGGCTCAAATTCAGTCATTTATGGATCCTAAAATTCCTAAAGAATTCCTAAAATGTTGAATGGTGGAACCTCTCATCAGGTTACAGTCTGTCAGTCAGTCATGTGAAACCAAGAAAGTTCAGACGAATGACCAAAAAAAGAGTTTAAAATTTCTTCCAATAAAGTTTTAAGAGTGTATTTCAGACCACATAAAATCACAAAGATGGTTTTTCGACCTCAAATATTTCAGTCCTACTCCTATTAAAGCTGCAGTTGAGAGTTTCAGCCGTTAGGATTCCAACGGCTGTTTTCCCAACGCTCTACCTTCTGTAGCTCCTCCCCGATATATTTATTCCCCTAATCAACCATGGCAGCGATCAGACCAGACCCGACACAACAGCGATCATGTCCGCACAAAAACAACAACAACATGGCCAACAATTGTGCCAAAAGACAAATGAACAACTAGCAACTGAACGGAACAAATAGCCTTAAAACAGCATTGCAGATTCACACAAACAGCAAGGGAGCACCATACCAAACACATTTACAGCAGCATTGTGTGCACGGCAGTACAAAATAAAGGCAAGTAGCCTACATTACCCTACCTTGCTGTGACGGGACCGTGGCTGGCGTAGATAAACACCGGTGCTTCGCTGTACTTTTCGTGAAAGTTCCCCGGACTTAGCCGTTATGTTTCGGTTCATTATATGGAGGTGGTGGCTGCACACAACCGGGTGAGTTAACTAATGCTATCCGACCGGTGCTAACTTGGTTTATCGGCTAAAGCACAGCCGCACATATTCACTGAATTAACCAGGAAGCCCATTCTCCTGGCTCACTTTCCACACGTCTTCTAACCCCGAGCGGCTTCATACAGCAACAGCCGCCCGCAAATACATTTCCTCCTCTGTGTTTCTCAGCCTCTGTGTACACACTGTCCTCCCACCGTGTTAGTTGTTGGTATCCGGGGAATGGTAAATTGAGGGTTCGTTGTATAGATAGTATAGTATAGATAGTTCGTTGGTGAAGACATTGCTATTCGCTGTCCGCCGTAGTAGGGCCAAACAGTAGTGTCAGACTGCTAGGGTCGTGAACGCTCACGCAACTGACGCATCAATGTCGTTGCCAAGTGAACGGACAGTCCCACAGCCAATAAAAACGGAGAATCTGAGCCTCGCTCTGATTGGTCAAAATTAACATGAGCAGTGGCAATTTTTGGGGGCAGCACACAGAGGCAGGGGGGAGCAAAGTGATGAAAAAATATTTTCAGACCACTTCACCTACATATAGCTGAATGGCTGTTATGACAGTTTTGCCAAATATTACACTGAAAAAAATTAAATAAATCAACTCTAGCTTTAAATCAGTTGTTGAGAAGTGGTTAATTCAGAAAGCCCAATTACGTGTTTAGCTGCTTATTGAATTCAAATGAGTGTGGCCTCTCTTTGCTTCCAGACACGTAGATCCACGGCTGACTGTATCAAACTGAAACGACTCGTATGATGATTGATTTTCAAAGCGAAACCTCAGATTAAAGGAATTCCCTCAAAGTAAATTTGCCTTCACAGTACATTAGAGCCTTTCACTGCCTTCTAATGATCACTGTCGGGGCTTCACATTTCACTGATCCATCTAATAACCACTGCATCACTGCATACGGATTTTCTATTATTCATATAACTGGCACTGCCAGTCGGGTCTCCTTTAAGGTGACAGTGCTGGACATGAGTGCATTAGCAGGAGATCAGTGTGTAGATGATGTGCACACTCTTCACAATGCACATCAAAGTGAGGATGTGCAGAATGCCACAGGTCAGCAGTTATTGCTAATTACGTGTTGCACCGATGACTGGAAAAAAGCAGCGATACGTACTGTATATGCGTAATATCATTGTCTAACATTGCGTAGTGTTGTGTTGGAATAATGTGTGTCTGCATTATGTTTTCTTAAGAATACAACAGTTTAGCCTGCAGGCAGTGGTGCAGTCTATAGCACAGTGTGGCTCTCAGTGTCATTAATCACTGCTACTGATAGTTAGTTTGCATAGCGCTAATGCTGCTAGAATTGGGAAACCTCTATACTCCCTGAGTCGTTAAAATGGCCGTTGGATTCTATTCGTTTACCTGATTTGATACATCTAAGAACCGCCATAACCTTCAGTTCAGGGTAACAGAGTTTTTCATCAGCTCCTACCTGAGTCATTGCAATCAAGTCTCCACCGAGTTGTGTGAAGAAGGTTTGAACGTTTTTGAAGCCTCCAATCCCGTTGAGAGGCTGTTTTCTTACTCACCTCTCGCAGATGGTGGGTTTTGAAGTTCCGTGTTATGATCTTAAAGCCCTTAAACCTGAAGGTCTAGACCCCCTTACATCCTCTATAAAATCCTCCACTTTCCATCAGCAATTGATGTTTCAGAGCAATGCTCAGCACAAACAGTTGAAGTTACTGTTTATCAAGTTTGGATCAAAAATAATCGTCTTTCTGGAACATTTAACCCACATTAATAAATAGAAAATAAAACAAAACATTAAGACGGTTAAACCCTTTGTACAAGATATTTTTTTACAGTCTTATTTAGTGTATATTTTTAACACCATCAACTACAGCAGCATAAACAACTGCACCTATTTGAGCTACTTTCTGTATGTGCCGGACTGTTTGGTTGGGTTAACAGATAAATACATTTTGATCCACAAAAAAAGAATATAGAATTGTAGATGGTTGACATTTTTATACTGCAATCCATCTTTTTACATATTTATATATTCGAATGGTTTAAGCAAGAGAACATGGTGGAAAGTAGCCTGGCTCCGCCCGCCCACCTACTTCCGCCCAAATTTAATTTTCCCTTCAGTAGTCAGTCTGGGGATGGGGCGTATTAGTGGGATTCTGCTCATCCAGAGTTGTGGTTGTCCAATCAGCAAACAGAGCGAGTGGCTGAGAACGATGACGTCAAAGTCGCGCTCCAGTTTCAGTTGAATGCTGCGTTCCTTTATACTCGGAAATCGGAAATTTCCGACTTGGTAGTTCCGAGTTCCGACCTGTCAGTGCATCTGCTCGGGAAAGTATGGACGCCCATAACCTTTCTCATCCAAATAACTAAACATTAGGCTCTAGCAAGTTACCGTTGGCAGGTACCGGTAGATCCATAGACTACAATATGTAGTGAAGTCGGAAATTTCCGAGTTCCCTGTACAACTGGAACGCACCGTCAGAAGCCGGCTCATGACGTACGGCACGACCAAACGTGATGTGATTGGTTGGCTAATCCAGAGTGGCACTGGGCAGATTCAATAGTTTTAAGGCCAGGACACACCAGTCCGACTACCCGAAAATGGAGACTGCCGATTCAGGGAGCTCCAGTCTTCTCATCGTGGCCAAAAAAGTGCAAAGAACACACCAAACCGACTGCTGACTTTCCGTACGCTCTGCGCTTGCGCGGGACGTAATGTCTCCATAACAGCAGGCGGCGCTAATCTGTATTGTGGCCCGAAAAAATATGGAAGCCGGAAATGATGGGACGGCTCTCTAGACCATAAATATAGATAGAAATACGTATTTATATTTATGGACCATAAAGAGCACCATTTTTAGCAGAGAGTGTCGAGCATGGTGTCGAGCGGTCAACAAGGGTTGATGCATGTGAGTACTCGCTGAACGACACAAACAAACACATTAAAACGATGGCTAACTGTTGTTAGCTGTTTGTGCTACCCGCCTCACTTCCGGGCTTCACTGATTCGCTAGCCCTCCACAAATCAAATTGCTCCAACTGAAAGACTGCCCGCCGCCGATTGATGTTCAATCGGCTCAAAAGAAGCCCGACGACATCTACGACGACCGATTTCACGGCACACACCAAACAGATTCGTGTCCCCGCCCCCTCCCGACTCTACGACGGCGATTATCGGGCCGGTGTGTCCTGGCCTTTAAACTTCAACAGACACCCGCCTCCAAGTGAGTGAACGTTTGCCAATTACAGCAGTTCCAGACCTTCTGTACAAATGAAATGAAGTACGATGGTCTGGTAGCACCAGGCTAGGTGGAAAGCCTTTGTGGTCCAACGTAAAGACGACTTTGCCTTAACAGTTTGCACTTTCATATAAAATATTCACAACCATAATCATTATTCTCCCGAGGACTCATAAAATGGCAGATATTCCTACTCTAGCTATGGGTTCATTAATCATTTTAAATCTGGATTTAGGCCAAAATCAGATTGGACCAGTGTTGAGGTGTTTGCAGTAGTACATTTTAATCCCCAGGTACAAAGCTTTGGTCCCAGGTTTAAGTAGCCCTGGAATGTAGTCAAATAATACATTATGCAATAAGCTCCCTGGATAATGTTACATTAATCATAGTATCATTTGCACATTTTTGCTGATCTGCTTGACGAAGCAAGACCTGATATTCTACTATTGTATTGTATTCCACTCCACATTATAGCTTTAGGCTATTTGATGCAGTGCAGAGCTGCGTAATGCTCAAGACGTCCCACAGCATGTTTCATGAAGTGGTCACTGCATACTCACAAGTCAAGATAGTACAAACATTTTAGAAAACATGTGGAAACAGCCAGTTTAGAGTGTTTAAAATATGAACTGATGTATTGACTATGAACAGAGAGGAGAGTCATTTGCTTCGCCTTGTCTGGCTTCACTACATAATGGAAATCAATGCAACGGACCAGGTGCAGTGCGTCTGTGTGTGTATGTGTCCACGAGTGAACATACACAATAGCAGGATGTGGCTGGGCAGAAACCTTCCGCTGTTGTCTGCTAAAGGCATTTCACTAACCCCCCCCCCCTAACACACACACAGTACAATCAGAGAAATATTTGTACTGAAGAACATCCGCAAACACGGCGATGTAACTGTCTGTCCCCTGGTAGTAAAATACAGGACAGCACGATGATCAGCGTGATTAGATTCCTCCCCCCCCATTTCTCCCCCCCCAGCCCATGTCCATGTCTGTGTCACAAACCTGTACTACCAGATATGGCTATTTCCCCCACCAACCAATACTATAACTCTGTCACTCTGCCAAGGCCACCAGTTGCCAGTATAATAACATTTCTGTAGCACACTGAAGGTGCTCCGTGACCTAAAGTGCGAGGCGATGTGTTTGTGTGCAGCTGTGCGCCGTGGCATAGCATTTATCTCCTGTCAATGTTTGGGTTTTCATCTTGTCAGGAACACTCCTAAACTCAGTGTTGTGTATGAAACAGCGATTAGAGCTTCCCAGGCTTTCTCTATGGACTCACATATACTGTATTAATACATGTAACATTTGCGTGGGTTCTCTTGTGTGTGTGTAGGTTCCCCGGGTGGAGCTGACCCTCTCTGAGCTCCAGGAAATGGCCACAAGACAACAGCAACAAATAGAGGCTCAGCAACAGATGTTGGTCGCCAAGGTAACTTGTGCACGCGCACACGCACAGAGCTGCTGGATGGATTGCCTGTCAGTTAGTGTAAGGCTATCTACGTTAGAGTTTGTCTGAAAAGGTCAGCTTTGAGGCCCCCAGCAGCTACGGCCTTGGAGGACTTTGTGTGTGTGTGTGTGTGTGTGTGTGTGTGTGTGTGTGTGTGTGTGTGTGTGTGTGTGTGTGTGTGTGTGTGTGTGTGTGTGAGTTTGTGTGTGTGTGTGGAAGGATCAGGCTCATACGTCTTCCTCGGAAACAGGACATGTGATCCAGGTCAGGGTTTAAAGACTGGCAGGAAAGAGGAACTCCATTTGAACCAATATATCACCATTTTTTGTGTGACAACGTTGTGTGTGTGTGTGTGTGTGTGTGTGTGTGTGTGTGTGCGCGTGACAGGAAATTATGTCATCAGGGAGCCACAGCTGCTGGGAAGCTGAAACAGTATTGTACTCCAGGAAAGAGTCAGAAGAGCTAGCCAAAAAAAACAAAAAAATATGTGGCTTTTAATTTGTTAAAGTCTCTCTATGAAGCTTCTTCTTGTTCTACAGCTCATTCGTAAGCTTTTAGCAATGAACTATTTTTAACCAGCGTTTGTCAATTTGGGTTCCTCAAGGACAACTGTGGCACTCTGTGTTTTCATTTGGCAACTTTTTTCTGATATTCAGCATTTTCTTTAATCAGCAATGTCTCCACTACATTGCAGCTATGGAGGGTTCCCTTCCAGTGTGTAAGTGTTAAAGTATTTCCTTGTCCTGCAGTTTCCGTCCTCTGAATATTAACAGAATACAGCACAGACTGATGATTTCCAGGAGGGCTAGGATGTGGATGGTCCAAAACACAGCTACTGGCATGACATTCACTGACTGACATGTTGTACTACTGTGCACTGCTGTCTGTGTAACAAAACAAGCTGCTCTTATGTAATTTGTTATTAGCATGTATGTGTGAATGTGTGTATGCTGAGCAATACATGCTCCCAGTAAATGATGGGAGGCTTCTTGCCAACATTCCATTTCCCTCTTCCTGTGTGTGTGTGTGTGTGTGTGTGTGTGTGTGTGTGTGTGTGTGTGTGTGTGTGTGTGTTTGTGTGTGTGTGTGTTGAGAGAGACACACACAGGTCAGCTCTGCTACGTGCCAGCACGATACAGAGAGAGGTGTAAACTGCCTCAGTCAGCATCAGACATGGCAGGCCTCTCTCTCTCTCTGTTTATTCCTGCACTGTAGGCTATTTCCTTTGTAGTGTGTGTATAGATATACGCATGCTGAATAAATATCAAATATATTATTGGTATGTTTTATTATATGCTTTAAATGCCGCTTAGAACGTCATACAATACAATATCTGCAAGTCGAGATGCAGGGGCTTCTACGGAAAAGTGGAAAGGGACATTTATTGGTCTTGCAGGCTATTTTTCTTAGAGCACTTTAGGCTGGTAAATGGTATTTGGGTGACCTTTCGATCGGCTAATGCTCACTGGGAGATAATGCCATTATCAGTGTGTAATAACAGCACGTGCCAAATCAGAACAGTTCTAAATTCAACTGCCTTCCAGTGAGACACTCCATTTGCGTTAGAGTGTGTGGAGACGAAGCAATGTGGCCTCTGTCATTTTGAGTTAGGAGCTAGTTATAATGGGTGCTAACAACCAAAAGCGTATCATGATGGAATAATCGTTTATAGCTAGTTCCACTTCCTGAGGTCATATTCATGCTATAATTATTGGGGAGCTGCGCAAGGGAAAATATATCTGGAAAAGTATCAAATGTTTCTATGACGTCATGTCTGTTTGATCCTTGTAGGAGCAGAGACTGAGGTATCTTCAGCAGGGAGGCAGAGCTAACCAGGGACAGACACAGGTGGGATCCATATGTATGTCCGTCTTCTATCAGTCTTTAGACACCAGAGCAAAATTTAAGGTTAAAAGCAACGGTTTTTCATGTTTTATCGAAACGTTCTACGAATATATAAGTCCTGCGCTACAACCACTGTCGTTCACCGAGTGCCATCCGTGAAGTGAATGTGTCTATGTCAGGTATAGCTAAGTCAATAGCCCGTTTATTCCACTCTAGTAGTGTGCACACAATCCTTTAATGTCATTTAAATGCAAATGAGGGCTTACCTTGGTGTGTCTTTTCTTCATGCAGTCTGAAGCTGAGAAGCTGCAGCGGTTGAAGGAGCGAGTGGACACGCAGGAGGCCAAGCTGAAGAAGATCCGAGCCATGAGGGGACAAGTGGACTACAGCAAACTGATCAACGGAAACCTGTGTAAGGCTGAACACACCTGAGCACAATGCAGAGATGAGATGACTGTGGATTTCAGGGCACTGCAGTTCATGAATACCTATGAGCAGTGCAATGGTGAATCAGTATCTCGCTGACGCAGCATTAGGGGGAACAGTTTGATCTTAAATGTCATGGTCAGTGTGTCCTTACCCCAGAAGTACAAGCAGTCAGAAGCTTATAAATGACAATACGTGATCAATAAGGACCAATCATCTCTGGCTCTTGTACATATTGCTGTAGATTTGTTGCAGGCGTGCAAACCTTTCAACAAAGACAATAGAAGTGATTTAATTTAACTGTAAATACTTCAGCCTAATTTGTATTTCCCCACCCTGTCCTGTTCTCTGCCCCTAGCTGCAGAGATTGACCATGTTAGCAGCCTGTTTCAAGAGAAGCAGGCAGAGCTGCAGTCTGCTGTGGTCAGAGTGGACCAGGTAACCGATGTTGCTTTAGTTTTAACAGTCAAAATTAAAGTGGGTTTGAGTCTGATGTGTTGTAAAGTTCTATCTGAATGATTTGACCAGTTGACCCAGCAGTTGGACGACTTGAGGAGAGGACGTCTCCAGATGCCCTCAACCCAGGGGGCCCCCAACGGCTCACATGGTGCCCCCACCGGACAGAAAGGTTCACCCCTGTCTGGACCCGCAGCCCTGGAACTGAGGAAACTCTACCATGAGCTGCAGGTAAATCATCTCCATCTTTCAACATTTAGAAAGACACAACATACTTTTAACAAGATTGGATCATTTGAATTGGAAACCTGCTGTGGCTAAGCAGGTAGAGAAGTCTTCCACTGAGCGCAGGGTTGGCGGTTTGATCACCCACCTCCTGCCACATTTCCAAGTGTCACTGGGCAAGACACTGAACCCCAAATTTCCCCCTGATGGTTAGCTTGCACCCTGTGTGGTAGCTGCTGCTATCTGTGCATGAGTGTAAGGGTGAATTGGTGAATGAGAGGCATACAATGTGAAGTGTTTTGGAAAAAAGGGCGCTAGATAAGTGCAGTCCATTTACTTCTTCTTGTTGTGTGCTCCAGGCTCGCAACCGTCACAACCTGGAGCAGAGCAGCAAGTTGGCCCAGAACAAGGAGCTGCTGAACAAGAGGAACACCCAGGTGACGGTGATGGATCAACGCATCGGAGACCTGAGGGAACGGCTGCACAAGAAAAGAGCAGAGGTACGCAACTTTACTTTTATCACAGATTTATCATTTTCCAAAGTTTAAGAGTGACTGTTGGGCCTTATTATCTCATCTCTCCACTTACTTCAGTTGTGTCGTATGAACAGAGGAGGCCTGTCCACCCCTCAGACCCCTTCCCACCAAGGCAGTGGCGTCTCCAGTCGAGTAGCGGCCGTCTGCCCCTACATCCAGGTTCCAGCGGAGGGGAGACAGGGCCCACCCGACCCTCCACCCAAACCCACCCCGCTCAGCCACATCCGCTCCTTGTCAGGTTGGTAGATAAACCCTTTTTTTTTAATCTTTTTTGATATTTAGGAACTGTACAGGACTTGAATCATTTCTTTGCCGTCTTTTTACTTCAGAATCTTATATCTCTGTCTGGGCTCTAACTTTCTGTCTACTTCCTTTTCCTGTCTGTTGGTTCCTTGTTTTTCTCCTTTCCCCCTTATCTGTTGTTGTTGTGGATGTTATCTTCAATGTCTTAATGTGGTTGGTGATGTGGTGCTGTCTTTTGTGACCGTCCTTGTCGCTGTTTGTGACGCCATATTGATGTTGCTCATGTCGATGTTGTTGTGCGGTGGTTGTTGGTGTTGTAAAATGTGGTGTTTCGTGGTGAGTGTGGCCATGCAGAGGAGGACAGGAATGGTCTCAGGAAGCCTCCCAGCCAATGGAAAGTGTCAGATTTAGACGTCGTCCTGTCAAAGCCCACTGAGACGTGGGAGGGCCCTCGGTCCCCTCAGGGGGGCAGCAGTAACAACAGTGAGTCCCTGGAAGGCCCCTTGTGAAATGTACTCACCACTAGCTCCATCGGTGATAGATTAACGGCACCGGATTGCTCCCACCTCATTTGCTAATATGTCTTATTGAGCCTTAATCTCCAGCTAGATCCAAGGGTGCATTCAAAACAAGAGTGATCTGGAGTGTTTTTGTCTGACTCTACAAAACAGATGGTCGGGAGAACATAATTGAATCAGCTACAGAAAATGACCTTAAAATGTAAGGGTCATGCTACAGACACAGACATGACATCTGATACCCAACAGCTGCTCAGGGTGAGGAAGCTAAACATAAGAAAACAAACTAAGGGCAAATCACAGTCTGGACGGAGACTCATGTTGTATTCAATAATTTCTTCTTCCTACAGTACGTGCAATTAGAAGCTAACCTGCAGTAAAAAAAATTAAGGTTTTAAGTAAATTGATTTATAATTTGACACACATGAACCTAATTGTACAAAACATAAAAATGCAACAAATAGATATAAAGCAATAAAATAAAGGATATCAAGCAAATTAAGTATACAATGGTTGAGTCAAAATGAACTATAGGTGGTGTGAAGGCTGTGCAAGAATCCCCAAAGGCTGAACATTTTTTTTTGCCACAAGTTTAGGATTTAGAGGAGGGGGGGGGGGTTGTACTCGGATGAGACTTATCAGTCTTGTTGTCACCTTGAGGTTGGCAAGCAGTATGTGAGCTTAGAGAAGTGCTGGTCGCTGGATTTCATTATTTTGAGAGCTAAGCTAGCAGGTTCCCCCTTGTTTCTAGTCTTTATGCTAATTTAAGCTAACAACCATGTGCCTGTAGCTTCATAGTTACTGTACGAGCACGAGAGTGGTATCAATCTTCTCATAGTATCGGCAAGGTCTAAATAAAACGTATTTAAAAAAATAACAAACTGTTCCTTTAACATGGCACATATTGAATGTAGTTTATCACCACAATTTACTAAGTGTCAAAATCTATACAAATAGCTAGCGTCGGCCTTGTCAACATTCCATAGCCTTGTCTCATTAACCCTTGTCCACGTTGGTATCAGGCTACTCTAATTCTGCAGTACACCAGTCTGTCACTGCCCTTGTTTAACATATCACAGCACACAGAATGGAAATAGCAGTACATTTCTAGTCATGTATTTTAACTGCTGGATATAAATGAAGCGTGTTCAACCATCACTGACACAAATCCCATTGTGTTCCCGAGTGCCACAGCAAATGCCACAAAGCTATTTATTGAACCAGCTTATGTAATGTGGAAACTACACAGTTGTAAGTCATGTCAACAGTCTACTGGGCAGGCGGGCACAACAAATGAATGAAAGGAAGTCAGAGAAACGCAAACTTGTAGCTAAATACAGTCTGTATACTGTGTGTATGTGTCTGTGTGAGTCAGATAACAAGTGATTTTAGGTAAGGGAGGGCTGTGGGGTGGTGGCAGCTGCTGTTGCTGTCTTCGGAGAGATTAAGACTCTTAACAAATGTCAGCACTGAATATCTATTATAATGTATATATGCTTAGGATTGAGAATGGTAACCCTAACCCTGAGAGCCAGGTTTTTTCTGAAACTAAAGTTCTTATTGAATGTCCCATGAGGAATTCTGATGGTTCTGTTTTAGAGAAAATCAGTTAGACCGATGACAAGAATGACACTGTCAGTGTTATCTGTGATACTATTTTGATTAATTTTTAAAAATGTATTTATTATCTATGAACAGTTTGATAATTCAGGCATCTAGCCTGACTTATGTCGAAAAGCTAACAATATCCACCGTACAGAGCACAGTAATAAACACAATATATCTTGTTTGTTTGATCCGTATGCAAAGTGAATTGTAAAAACATAATTCCTTTGAGGTCTGTCTTGTCAATAACTTAGCTTTAGAGGTGCTAATAGAATAATTTGTTACCTTTAAACAGAGCCAGATTTGGTGTTTTCCCCTCCTTTTAATCTTTATGCTAGGCTAAGCTAACCAGCTGCTGGCAGTAGCTTTATATTTGACGGGCAGACTTGTGAGAGGTATCAATCCATCAAATTCTGAGCAAGAAGCAACCATAAACATGTTTAATTGTATTTTGATGAGAATTTCAGTGAGCTAATGTTCTTTAGATTAAATTATATTCCACTGGTTCTGAAATACATCAAATATTGCCACAGGTACTCATCAATTGTCCAACTTAGTTTCAAGAATACAGCGATTGGCGTTCAAAAGCCCACATTAGCAGGGCCGGATCTAGGCATAGGCATTCTAGGCACGTGCCTAGGGCCCATTTCCACTAGGGGGCCCAGTGAGAAGGAAATTTTTTTTTTTTTTTTTTTTTTTTTTTTAGTATGTGTGTTTGATATTAACATCATATTATGCAAATGTAAGTTATCATACAAAAAATGAATACAATGTTTTGGTCTGGATAGTTAATAGCCTAATAATTGAATCAGTTCATCCGAGGTTAACTTATCACTCGGTATTGAGTTTATTTAAAAAAATTGGAAATGGGGCTGCCCTCAGTTGCCCATGCACTGTGTATAGTCTATAGCCTATTTCAGCCTCATCTGTGGAAAAAAAGATAGCTGGACAACAGAGTTCTTCTGCTACGTTCCTCTCGCTGCATTTAAATGCATTCATTAAATTACAGAGAAATATGTCCCATAAAAGAAAAAAAGCACCAAGCCCATCCCAGAGGACACTGAATTATATTTTTTCTATATTAATATTTTTATGGAAAATCCATATGTCTTTCTTCAATAGCTTTTAATTCTACTTCATTTGAGCCAGTATCTCCAAATTATTTGTTCACAAAAAATTCCTCAGATTTAGCCTCTTAATTTCCCTCTCAAAGTGCACCAGATTCATGCATTTCACTTTAAAAAGGTACAAAAAATCTCCCGGGGGGGCATACCCCCGGACCCCCCTTGGAGAGTCAGGATCTCGGCTGGCTACTATTTTCACTAAGCTGGACATTGGAGGCACTAGCGATGAACTGGGTGTGTGAATGACATTTAACAATAGTCAATCATTTGGCCACGATAACATTGGAGAGGGGGGCCCTAATCAAATTCGGCTTAGGGCCTTATGAAGGCTTGGGCCGGCTCTGCTCCCCGGTTATTATTTTAGCCGTCAAACCAGAGTTTTTCTATGCGGCGGCTCACACCGGCGATGTCTCATCAGTGTGAATTTCGCCGTTACCCACCACAGAGTTCCACGCCAGGTTTCACCAGGTGAATCGCTTTATAATGTCTATGGGGGCAAGGGTGGGCGAAAAAGCAGGCGCAGAGATCTTACAAAGGCAAAAAGAATCTGCTCGCGCGCTTAGAGCGCGCTCGCATCGTCGGTGTCTCTGCCCTAATCTAACTGTCTAGTAGGCTCCGGCGCAAAGACTTTCTCTTGCGCAGCACCAGAGGGACTTTATAGAATTGTATTTGGCTCTATCTCTCTCTTTCTCTCTCTAGGCTGTGCGCTGCATTATAATGTGTGTGATTGTGGATTGCACGGTGTGCCAGTCCCTGTATTTGCGTGTTGATAGGGGTCCATGGCTGGTTTGTGTCCAGGGCCCGTGGTCATGTTAATCCGTTTTTGCACACTGGACTCTGCACGCATTTTACAGAAGTGCTCCTGCAGTGCGCTCACAAACAGACGTGAAGTCGCACACGGTTACGTTTCTCTTTACTCCCGTTTACAAACGCGCAACTCTTAAACAAATGAATGAGCATAATACTCTTGTGGCAGTTCAAATGTATGTAGTTTTGTCACTAAATCGTGAAGTATCCGTTTGGAGGGGGCCCGAAAAAATGCGGTATGCCTAGTGTAATCTTTCCTCTTAATCCGGGCCTGCACATTAGACATTACTTAAAGAAGAGGCTTAAGTAGTGATGAGTTTGGTAGGCTTCCTAAAACCCTTAACCTGAGCCACCGTATGTCTCTTGCACCAGAACGTACTGTCTGTGATGGTGCTGTTGAACTGTACTGTCTTTCCTCAACAACACTGAGTGAATGCTTCTAATCTGCGCTCTCGGGCAGACGGCCAGGTTTCCAGCGCGCACAGAGCTGATTGTTTGGTTCCTGTAGTGACTGTTTTGCTCCTGAGGTCAGCAGGTTACAGCATGCATCAGTCAACAGGTTGCTCAGCTCGGTTCATTGACTGCACATTCTACCACTCGCAAAATGAGCCAATGCCGTGGCATGGCTGTACCACTGACAGCCAGGCCAAATGGTAACAGCTTAAAATTATACTTTGACAGTGGACACTGAATTGTAGCCAAAAAGTAGTGTAATTGCATAGTCCCACATTGGAGGCTTCTTCAATTATTATCATATTCTTTTCTTTTTTCTAAGCATGGATGGCAGGTATGGCAGTCGGTTGGTTGGCCAACACACTTATAATGTTTTTTTTTTTTTTTAAGTTTAGTTTACCGATGGCTTTACCAGCCCTAAATACTCTGGCTTGTTCACAATAATTTTCAAGACCAATGCCATTCCCATCAGCCTCACCTCTACTCAATTTTATGAACTACTTAACAAATGTCAACATAGCATGCTAACATACTGAAGATGTTTAACATGGTCAACATTACCTGCTTAACACCGCCATGCCAACGTTGTCAGCGCAAGCATTTTAGCATGCTGGCGTTGGCATTTGGCTAAAAGCAACCCTCTTCCTAATAATAGCCTCACAGTCGCAAGCTTAGACTCTTAGTATATTTTTACACGGACATAATAGATATTGAGCGATTAAGCTGCTTGCTGCTTTTAGCTAGTGCCCATTGTCTGTTAAAGTGATGTGAGGTTAAACTGCAGTGAAATCTGTAAAGCATTAAGCTAGGCTGCGGACCTCCAGGATTTCTCACTAGTTAATAGGCAACAGCGGATCAAGGCTTAGGCCTACTGACTGACCGGTGCTGTGACCGTTGTGTTGCAGTTGATTGTGCCAAGTAGTTATTCAACACTACCTCGGTTGAGACAAGAGTCTGGGTGAGATTGTTACTTTTCATAGCTAATAGGCATCATTTTAGCACAGTCATCCAAGTCAGTTTGAAACCTCAGAGGCAGCAGCTTTCCGTTATTTTGGGGTTCTGGAAAGCATTTTATTTTCCCCATGTTACACTAGCAACATTAGGTCAGTGTAATTATTCTGGTAGAAATATCACAACAGCACCCAAAAGTCAATGTAATGGCTGTTTGTTGTTATGAATGTTTTCTTTTTTTGTATTTATGGCATACAGACGTTACCATGACTACACTACTCATGCATTTTCGCAACAGAGCTGATGATCAGAGACACTATGAGTCCCATTGCTGTTCTACTTGCAGGATGTTAAATACATGTTTGCATTGGAGGATCTGCTGTAATCACTGTTCCGTACATGGAGAGCAGTTGTTAAGCAATTTAGCACTGGTCTTGTCACATTACAGTATTCGCTATGCTTTGGCGAAACAATTGAACGCCATGACTCGTCGTCAGGTCAAATTAAAAATAGCTATGAGTTTATCCCAGCTATTGTTTATGTGGGGTCGCGTAGGTTGTCATGGTCACACAGTCTGACCTGTACTATTTTAATCCTCTTCTTGGACTAAATAATATGTATGAGTTATTATGAATTTTAAATGTTTAGTCAAATGATTGGCTTTGTTTATTTGAATTGTGCCAGTGGAGTGACAGTACTGTAAATGAAAGCAAGTACCATATACAGTATTTAGGTGACTCCACCATCTAGAAAAGATCCCTTACAACCTCTCAATAGTGTAACATTGAACTTACCTTCCTACCAATATTAGCCTGGCATTCCCAGACCTGCCACTAGGCGCTGGCAAATTAAATTTGCTGTGCGTGTTGGTCTATACACGCTCCGTTGAAGCTTTATCAAGAAAACCAGAAATCTGGCTATGGTTTCAATTGGTTCTATCTAATATGGGCGCGCCAGAGCCCTTTATATGGTACTCTTGGGGAGGACGTAACCGGATGACGACAGTGACGTGCATGCGACGTCGAAGCCGTGATAGTAAACATCAAAGATGGCTGCGGATATGTTGTGTGAGTTTGAGACTGCTTTGGCCTCGACCCTTAACGATTTGGAAGACGGCACTCAAATCTTTCATTAGCAAGTAAGTGGAATGTTCTGTTTTGCCGACCGACAACGGCAAACGTTTCATTTAACAGTTTAACAGCTGTTCACTAAACGAACAGCTGTGCATCGCACCTTGTGCATCGCTCTGATTGGTTGTAGTGCTATCCAACTGCGTGCAGTGGCATTTAAAATGCACGAGTAGGAGCCGCCCCTTGAGTTGGAAATTACTATTGATCGTGGCCAGACCCTCTATCGTTCAAGATATCAGGGTCTGGATTTCCAGGATATACCAATATGGCTCCTACCCTCTAACTCTACCTCACCCTTCACCTACTTTACCCTTCTTTAACATATTTGCCACTTTTTCATTTTCCTTCCTGTTTTTTTGTCCATCCTTGGCCTTTTCCTCTCCTTAATTGCCTTTCCTGTTGTAACCTTTGTCCCTTTCTCAACACTTCGCCCTCTCTGTCTCTCTCTCTCTCCCTCTGTCTAGCTAATGAAGCGTCGTGGCCTAGCCTCAGTAAGAGTGCGTCAGACTGGAGGTCCAACAGTCCAGAACAGGTACAACTTCAATGTATCATTACAATTCTCCTATTTCGAAATTCTGTAATAGATTATTTCTGCCAAATGACATTATAGAGACAATCTATTCTCCCTCTCTTTGTGTCAATGTAGCAGCTTCCCTCTGGTTATGGGACTTACCCCAGTGCCGGCCACCAGTCAGCAGGGCATCACTCTGCCACCAGCTCCCTGCCCCGTTCGGCCCCCGGTACACTGGGCTGGCCCCGCTCCGGTGCTGCCAATGCCACCTCGTCCTCTTCTTTGTCGTCTGCCTCTTCACAACAAATACAGCAACGGATCTCTGTCCCTCCTAATTCAATCCAAGGTAATTTAAAAAAAGTGACATCACACCGGCGAAAACTGAAAAGCAGCAGTATTAAGTTTGTTTTACCTCTGACCTCACCAACTATCACATTGTCTTTCTGTCCTGGAGAAGATATTCTATTTTAAGAAAAAATTAAATGTTACTACTGTAATTTGAATGGTTTCAATACAGAAGTATTCACATACAGAACTTAAGCTCTTTCTACTGAATTATTTTTTAAAGTGCTAAATCATGTAGCTATGATCTTAACATTTTGATATGTTTCATAGTTGAAATAATTACATAAAAAAAAGGACTTTGGTATTTGGATTTTTTGAAAAAGGCAAAGTACGTGGATCGCTGAAATCCAATGAGTGGATTGCAGCCATATCGGACCACATACCAATATTGGATCGAATTGATTCCACCCCTTGCTATCTATATAGCTTCCCTACTTTGCTTTCACTGTTAGTTCCTTCCACCACTCTACCAGCCTTCTCCCTTGTCCCCACAAACAGAGCGGACAGATCCCCCTCCAGCGGTGGCCGTGCGTCCTTACGTCCCGGACCACCCATCCAGGCCCCAGTCTCCTAGGAAGGGCCCCGCCACCATGAACAGCAGCTCTATATACAGCATGTACCTACAGCAGCCTCAGTCCAAAAACTATGGATCTCTCAGCAACAGGACTGCTGTCAAAGCAGGTAATTCAACAGCGATTACAAATAAACCCAGTCATTTTAGAATATTTTGCCACATCTATATAGTGTGCACAATGAAAAATCCATCCGAGCACTAGCTGTGCCATTTCTTTTCTCTCCATAGTCTATGGTAAACCCATACTCCCCACCTCCTCCACCTCTCCGTCCCCTGTTCCTTTTCTCCAAGGAGGAGGAGGAGGAGTAAGACCCGGAGGAGAGGATGTCACAGATGGAGGGAAAGGAGGAGGAGAGAGGAGTGAGGGGCAAATCCTCCCTCCTCCCAGTGTGGACAACATCCCTCGTCCCCTCAGTCCCACTAAGCTCACCCCAGTTGGTAGGTACCAGAGAATAAACCAAGCTCATCACTTTGCTGGCTTGGGTTTATTAACCCCTCGTAGTTTTCAAGTGATAGCTTAAATTTTGCTGTGTAAATTAAAGATGGAGTCAGCGGTTCTGGAGAATGTTTGTTGTCAAAGCTATTGATCCACACAAGATCCACTACCTGTCCATGCTGTGTGTGCACTGAAACAACGTCTAGTGTTACTACACTTCCTAGGTTCTGTAAACAGGCATGTTGCTAGCTACAAATGGGTCCCGTTTACAGAGCCTTCGCTGTGTATTAACACCAGATTTTTTTTGCAGAACAAACACAGCACAGACAGGTAGCGGATCGTGAGGAGATATTCACTGATTTCGACAAAAAGTAATTTTGACACAAGCGTTCTCCTGAATCGCTGAATTCACCTTTAAGTAGAAACCTGTTACAAACAGCTGTGTATTAAGTTGGGATCCTCTCTTAGACACACTTGCTCTAAAACTACATCCCTCTACTTATCAGTTAACAAAGCTCATTTCCCTGTTTATCTTGTCTAGGAAAATAGATTGGTTATCTGCTTAACTGAAAAATAAGCTCCTGTTCCAAATAAAAAGGTTGTTTGGGATTGGTAGCAATGATAACAACATTTCAATAGACATTTAACACAGAAGATAGTTTTGAACATCACAGAAAACCTACTCCAACATACAGTATTTTGCTTGCCCTCCGCAGCCCACTCCCAGCTACGTTGGCAGAGTGACGCTGACCTGGAGGTCCTCCGCCGACGCCTCAGCAACGCTCCACGGCCCCTGAAAAAGAGGAGCTCCATCACTGAGCCTGAGGGCCCACAGGGGCCAAACATCCAAAAACTACTATACCAGAGGTCTGTGCCACTCTAAACCATTTCTTCTTTCTTTTGTTCATGACACTAAATGAAAAATGTAAACATGGTTTGTGCAGCTTGGTCTAAACTGATTTGCGTTGTGGTTTGCAGGTTCAACACGTTGGCTGGAGGCATGGAAGGAAGCGCAGGAGGTAGGACTCTGTGATATGATGATATAGACTTCGCCTCGGGACAGTTTTTTGGCATCACTTGGTCTGTGTAGTATTTCCCATTTTATCGTTAGGGTTTGATCTTGATGATGCTTTAAACCGGCTACTTCACTCTTTCTTCCAGGCAACACGTTCTACCAGCCTGACTGCCTTATAGGGGACGTGGACAACATCCATTCCTCCAATGGGAATGTGGAACCCGGGGACAAGCACGTCAGCACGGCAGCCGTGGAGGGCGCAGTTAAAAACTTGAACTCTGTCTCCCGCCGGTTGTCCCCTCCTTCCGCCACCATAGAAACGCCCAAAGAGACAAAAGCGAGAGAAGAAACTCCCAACAAAGTGTCTCCATCGGCCAAACTCAGCCCCTCCCCTGTACCTGAAAGACCGGAAGACCAGAACAATAACAACCAGAGAGGATTTAGTCCTGCACACCACTCTGTAGGCCACGCCTCGCCTTCTCCATCACCTCCTGCCGCACCTTCACCGCCTAAGGTAGACATAGATTATATACATCATTTTTAAAAGTAAGGTATACTTTTGCTTTAATGGACACTTGTAATACTTATGATCCAATTGGTTAAGCACTGCATCTCGCAAAGCTTCCCTTTGAAATATGTCACATTAACCTTAACAAAACCTTGCTCTATGTGAAAGCTGGCAAAACAGTAACGTTCTTTTCAGTTCCATGGCATTGTCAACACCTTTCTGTCTCTCTCTCTCTGTGTGTGCTGCAGGTGAAGCGGACCAACCTGAAGAAGCCGTCATCGGAGCGAACGGGCCACGGCCTACGGGTCAAGTTCAACCCTCTGGCTCTGCTGCTGGACTCGTCGTTGGAGGGGGAGTTTGATCTGGTGCAGAGGATTATCTATGAGGTAACGCAAGATTACGTCGATGTCTGTCGCCGTGTTTGTATTGTAATACATTCTCACATTTGTAAAGCGCTTTAACTGTCTGCGGATTTAAAATAGAATCGAGCCATGTTTATTCGTACGGCTCAATACTAAAGTGAGTCAAGCTTATATTGGCATTTTATTCCTAGCTAGAAAACAAGGAAAACCCTTAAAAAATAAACTATCGAGACAACCATGGTGAGGCAATTTAAAGACAGATCTCAGACATCTGAGACTGCAATAGGATCCATTGTTTGGAAAAATGGAAATTATGTAAAAAACATGAGCAAAAACTTTAAATAATCCTTGATACAAAAAACACATTTCCTCATGCAATAGAGGGATACTTCTACATGCCATCAGTTACTGTACACCCACACACAGGCTGCCTTAACAGATCTGCTTATAACTGAAGCAGTTTGAAGCTTTTTTTAATACCTTCATGACTACTAGAATATCTTTGATCTTCAGCAGCTCTGTCAAGGGAGAGATGGTCTCAGTGATCAGGTGTGGAAAGTTATCGTTGAGGACACACTCACACTCTGCAGCACAGTGTTTTACAGCTGCACAGAGCTCTTGTGAACCCATAGCCCTACCATTTTGAAATGCAAACAACCGTCTGACCTGTGACATCTTTTGTCTGGGAGACTGGACAGAAGTGCTTACTGACTTGCCAAAGTGCTGCTTCTCTCAAGGAAACATTCAGATGCTTCACATCCAGTTCTACCTTAGTTTGACGTTATCCAAACACACCCTGAGGCAGTAAGACTTAACAACTTCCAACTGTTTAAAAACAGTCCTGTGTTTTGAAGGAAAATAACAAGGCATTCCACCTGAGGTTTAAGTGAAGTCTTTCTCAAGGCTGAAACCAATGTGGATATTTTTGGGATTTTGCCATTGTTGCAGTGGACAGCCCATCATTCTGATCAGTGTAATATCTTCTCATCGTGTCTGTATTTAAGGTGGAAAATCCCAGTATGCCTAATGACGAAGGCATAACTCCTCTTCACAATGCTGTGTGCGCTGGCCATCACCACATTGTCAAGTTCCTGCTGGACTTTGGAGTGAATGTGAACGCAGCCGACAGCGACGGATGGTGAGTGTCTTCACTCAGTCATGCAACAGTCCAGACTAATCATAACAGAACAGTGGCTGCTGTAGGACCGGAGGCTGTTTGGCTGGATGAGCACACTCTGTGGCAGTGATACTGGAGCTCAGCTCAGCGGCAACAATGACAGAGATAATTGCATTTCTCAATTCATTTCTGACTCAGCTGCCTTAGCAGTATTGAAGGAAGCGATTAGCAAGTCTAATGAGGATGCGCATTCAGGAGTGATTTAATTTTTTCCTGTTTAGTTAATGTCAGCCCCCTCATGCAAAACATTAATTGTGTTTAGCCCATTCGATTTTTGTGCATTACCGGAACATCTTTGTCCTTTCTTAATCAAAGATGGCTGAACCTTGTCGGGCAGAGGTGTTTTTTAAAGTCTGTTTTAAAGTCTGTCTATTTTACTGTTGTCCCTCCCAGGACTCCTCTGCACTGTGCAGCTTCATGTAACAGCGTCCACCTTTGTAAGATGCTGGTGGAGTCGGGGGCCGCCATTTTCGCCACAACAATAAGTGACGTGGAAACGGCGGCGGACAAATGTGAAGAAATGGAGGAGGGCTACACACAGTGTTCTCAGTTCCTCTACGGTAGGTACACACAGACAGACTGATGGTAACTCAACATATCACTCCAGCACACGGGGGAAAAGACATCCTGTCTATCCTGTCATCTATCTTGTAGAAAAATTACCATTTGTACACATATAAACGTCTCCACTTACAGCGGCATCATTTAAGTTGACACTGAAGGCTCTGTACCTCTCCCAGGTGTACAGGAGAAGTTGGGCGTGATGAACAAAGGCTTGGTCTACAGCCTGTGGGACTACACGGCCCAGCAGGCCGACGAGCTGTCCTTCAGCGAGGGCGACGCCATCAGCGTGCTGCGTCGGCGTGACGACACAGAGACAGAGTGGTGGTGGGCGCGGCTTAACGACCGCGAAGGATACGTACCCAGAAATCTGCTGGGGGTGAGAACACACACGACACTATGACAAATACCCTTCATATTAATGAAGTGTACACATGGAGCTGGGTCTGTATTAATGACCACCTCTAACTCTGAGAACACACATACTATGTCTTTTCCTTCTATTGTCACTTATCATCCCACTAGGATAAACAACAATGCTAAGCGGTTTCGGTTGCTACTATGTCAGAGCTTTCTTCTCTAGCATGGCAATACAGTTTATATTGATAACATGGTCAGATTTAACACGACAAATTAGTTATTTTTGAAACAATGGATCATTGAGTTTAAAGAACATCAAACGCAAGCAGGTTTTTAATTTCTACTCTGCATAACATAGTTTTACCGTCTGAAATGACAGCTCTGACTGGTACACGTGGTCAGCTGTAGCAAGTTTATCAAGCTAACGTGCCATAAGTTGATTTAAAGATGCAGGATTATAAGTATGAGATATGTAAACTTGAGAGTTTATTTCGATGTAACGTTACGTGACACTGTTTGGCTGCTAACCTTACAGTCCTGCTAAATTAGGTGAACATGCTAAAAGTTGCAGATGGACAGATATTTGATTTATCCCCATGGGTAAATTCATGAAGCTGCCTGTGAACACAGTTTAATCCTTTCCTGACACTCTTTCTCTCGTCTTTATGGTTTTGAGAGGCTTATGAAACACCCTTGAATTTCTTTAAATGCCAAGTAATGCTCTTACTATGGCCACATGCAGCTGCTTCACACTTACTTAGTAATGATTTGCCAATCGCTGTTCAGGGGTTTAGCAAACAGACAGTTGCCACCAGCAACAGGTGGTAGAGGTTCACAGTGTTATGTAGTCCCAACAAAACACAAAAATAAGAATGTTTCAGAGTATGCCATATATATCATGACCCTCTCTTTATAAGTATGTCATGAGAAAATAGTCTAAGCAATCTTATGAATAAAATATCCTGATAAATTAGCAAACATTGAGGTTGGATCCATAGAAAGTACATAAGTGTCAAATGAAAATCAACATCAATACGTATTTAATGTAAAGGTGTCAGCGATTCTGGATAATGCTTCATGTCAAAATTACATTTTTGTAAAAATCAGCCAATATCTACTCACGATCAGCTACCTGTCCGTACTGTGTGTGTGTGTGCGCTGAAGATAAAATCCAGTGTTAATACACAGCCTAGGCTCTGTAAACGGATAGGTTTCTAGCTATCGTGTACCCCCTTTGTTTACATTCATGGAGCTTAGGCTTTTTTTCCCCAGCGCACACAAAATAGCGGATCGTGAAGAGATATTCAGTGTTCTTCAGAATTGCTTCCTTCACATTTAACATGATCCTCCAGAGGAAACTGGTTCTCAGGTGGCACATTCATTCCAACCCAGTGTGTCTCACAGCCTTCACAATGTTCACGCACCTTGAGAACAATGTTTACACGATGTAGTGACCCCCTCTCTCTCTCTCTCTCTCTCTCTGCTCTCTCTCACAGCTGTACCCAAGGATCAAACCCAGACAACGCTCACTGGCATGAAGCCCAGATCAAGAGACTCACGCTTGCAGAGGGCGCATGCACACAGAGAAAAGAAGAAGAGGAGCAGCAGTAGCATGTGGGCGGTTAACATTAGCCTGGAAGGAAAGAACAAAGGGGTGAAGGAAAAAGATGGAGCTCCCAACTCTGATGAAGGAACTTATTTTCTCCCCTACCCGTTTGTTTTGGATGCAATGCTGGAATCACAGAGCCACTTTATGGTAGAAAATCACAGAATACTTTCACTGATTTGCTTGAAATTGCCTGAAATCTTATTTTGAGCAACAGCAGCTTGGCAACTTCACAAGAGTTCAGCCGCATGAGAGAAGCTGAACGAACAAAGAGAAAAACAATCCATTATTCGGATGCAGCTTTTAGTTCTGACAGCTACGAACGTAAAAACAAAGCAACAAAAAAAAACAAAGCAAGAGCTTGGAATTATACGCCTCAATTTGAAGTTTGATCTTGGAATGCCACTTTATTTTTGTATGGTGTTAGGTAAAAAATAAAAATAAAAACGCCTAGATGGATCTTCATAATGACAAGCTCATCAAAAGGGTGTGATTTTGCTCAAAGGCAAAGAATGTAGTATGCTATCTTAAAGCACTGTGACTAGATCAGGTGAGGGTTCAGGTATGTGTGAGAGGGGAAGTTGGAGAGAGGAAAGTGAGAAGAGTGAACAGAAAGTGTTAGTGGAATGTGTGATAAAAGAAGTCAGGTAAGTCAAGTTTATTTCAGGTTGTTGACGGAGCAGCGATGCCGATTAGCAGTGTAAGTCAGAAAGTACAACCACAAGAAAAGATGCATGGTGGCTGAGGCCTCACAGACACCCAAAGAGGCAACAGATGTTGATAGTATAATATGGAGAGACTTTTCTTTTTTTTTTAATGCTATCAGCAGCATATCTGGATTCTGATTTCATAAAATGATAAATGAGGCATCTGTGAATCATTATGGATTCCCACACCTTTTATTGTTCCACGTTCAACATATCATATCAACATCTGTTCAGCTGCAAAATGGTTTGCACTTGTGAGGCAGGAGGGGAAAAAAAGAAAACTAGAACGTGAGAATGGAATTTGAGAAACCAAAGCAGCTAGAAAATGGGGGTTAGAAGTGAAAAATGTGGAAAAAGTGACAATAGTTCATTCATTATAAGTAACAGCTCTGCCAGTTTTTACCCTTTATCACAGAATACATAGTCCAGAGTCATATTGTGGCAAATATGTACCAGGCTCAAAAAACTAATATGTTAAAGCTGTGCGTCCCATCTGCCAAAAGCTCAGTGTTTTTTATTAAGGGGTTCAGTTCATTTAAATATATGCATATAAGATCCTGTGGCGAAACTGTTGTATTCAAAGTCATGTCCAAAGCTGTCACAGCAAACAAAGTTGAAGAAGTTATTGTTGAAATGGGCTACATTAGCTGAAATTCAGAAGTGTCATCTAAATTTTTTTCACATTTACATATTTAATATTACACGGTTGTATGAAAGGTGTTATACAGTGATTTGTTGTTTTATTTCAAAACAAAACATTCAAACTTGCTTTTCTATTATTAATATTTTTTTGTTGTTGTTTTTACTATGAGACACACTGCTCTTGTTTCTTCATCTGTCAGTGCTGGCGCCACTCACTGCTGCCACCCAGTGTACAGGAAGAGTGTTGACACTGAACAAAGTGTCTTTTCCTTTGACCCACCACCACCATGTAAAATATGAAGCAACAAGTCGAGAAATGTTTTGCTGTGTGGCAAATTGGCCTGAGGAGTGTGTGTGTGAACCATTGCTTTGTGTATATGCATCATGTAACTGTACAGCTAATGTACAATAATGATGATAATAATAATAAAGACATTATAATCCCTAGCTGTGTGGCTGACTGAATCACTCAAGCTTCTGAAAAAAATTCAAAAAGAAAGAAGGAGGAAATATGGTAAAAGACGGCTGCTGGATGTAGTCACAACAACTGGATGGAACTGCTTGGTGATCTGATTAATCAATGAATTCACATCAAAAGAAAACACATAATATGACATAAGGACTGAGTTGAGTTATGGTATGAGATAAAAAGAAAATCAACATAGACTGTCTATCTGGCAGCCATTCTATCTTCACACACACACCCCCTCTCTCACACACACACACACATGCCTCATAAACTGTGGACTTTAGAGGGGAATTACAGTTCACAGGTCATTCAAGTCTCTGCACTGACAACAGGCTTTTCTTGCTGACAGGTCGGTATTAATTGTTTCGTAAAAGCGTTAAATATGTGTCTGGTAGTTTTCTATAAATGTTGAATAAAGACAATAATAATAGCCTAGCATTGTGGTGATCCTAGGAGAAACTTAAAGGAGAAAAAAACGGAAGTTAATTATTGGTCATAAGCAGCATCAACGTAACCGAATATTCAATTATACAATGTAATGTTTAATTAGTATTATTGCTAAAAGGTGAATCAAGCACCTACTTTATTTTGAAGAGGCATCCGGAAGTGGTAGTGTTATGCTGTCTTTACGCTGCTTTGTGATGGGATATACCCATACCCCTTCATGCTATGTGCTACATCAAATAGCATAATGTAGCTTCCACTGAAAATATGATACAATTTGTATGACATCATTTACTGCTCAGAAGCTCGTCCAAAAGACCTTTCCTAAAAACGTAAGGCAACATTTTATACATTTAAATGCCCTGTAACCCTATGACGTAGGCTACAGTACAAGGTATTACAAATAAACGTCATCATAATTAGGCTACATTGTAAATTACTTTACGTGACGTAACGTTTTTTAGTTGAAATGATTTGCTGCGTCAAACACTCATTATTGTTTACTTTTTGATATCTGAACATGGAAGTGCACACAGGTTTATTCCAGGGAAGAGGTTCTACTGTGACAAGGAAAGCTTATGAAAGATTTAGTTTGTGGTGTTGACTGAAAAGTGTGTCTCTAGAAACAATGACCCACTTCCTCAGCATTTTTTTCAAATGGAATTGTGACACAATGTACCGACATCATGCAGCACATTTCGAAATGCAGTCCACATTTGAATATTTTAAAGTTCATTATCTGCTTTATTTCAAGTGTTTTTTTTTCTGGTATTCATTCAAAAATTATATGATTATATTTAATAACAAACAATGATAAAAAGCATATTAATTATTACGCAGATATGCTCTCGCGAGCTATGACTTTTTCGAAATACTTTTTCGACTTCATGCCGTTTCCATGTTTACAGTATGCCCATGCTGCCTACTGCTGCTACTGCTACTACTATCTATCACTAGGTTTTCAGCTGCTCTTGAAAGCAGCACTGAGCTTGCATGCAACGTGACGTGAGATATGTGTAGACTAGTGGGTTTGCTCATCCCTGCTTCTGTTTGTCTATACCACGATGTTTTGCCATTCTACTGTAGTACACCATGGCAGAGCATTTCCACCTGAACACCCCGTTGCTGGAGAGCGTGGGCATGTCCAAACGCATAGGAAGCACTGTGTACCTGAAGATGGAGAACTCACAGCCCTCTGGCTCCTTCAAGATCCGTGGCATCGGACACCTCTGCCAGCAGGTAGGATCCCATTAACCCTTTTTTGCGTGCTCTTTAAAAAGCCTTTCCTTCACACATCATATCACACCGTCCTTTTTCTTATCTTTTCCTTTCATTTCTCTCCTGTGCAGCTCACCACACCACAGTCCAAAGGGGTTGTCTGCTCTTCAGGTGACATTTCTACTTCAACGTGCTCAATACAGCATCAATTTTAAACTGTAATATAACCTAATATATTGTATATGGCCTTTTTCTAGGTGGTAATGCGGGTATGGCTGCAGCCTACGTAGCCAGGAAAATGGGCGTACCAGCCACGATCGTAGTTCCCTCCTCTTCTCCTCAGCTGGTGGTTCAGAGGCTCAAGGATCAGGGGGCTACTGTCAAGATCACAGGCAAGGTGCAGTGGAACGTTACATTCTGAGTTCTCTTTTAAAAACAGCAAATCGTCGAATTAATTCAATTTTAGAGCTGAACATGTTTTCAGAAGAAATGAATGTATGTGAATTCTTCTCCTCAGGTCTGGGATGAAGCCAATGCAGAGGCTCTCAGGCTGGTGGAAACCAAAGGACTCACCTATGTCCCTCCATTCGACCATCCGCTGCTCTGGTAGAAACATTCTTCTTATTTCAAGTTTTTCCCTGCAATGTTAAAGGCAGATTCAGCGATTCTAGAGATTTTTTTTGTCAAAATCAGTCAACATTTCCAGCATTATCTGCTACCTGTCTGTACCATGTGTGTGCTGTAAAAAAAAATAAAAAATTGTGTTAATACACAGCCTAGGCTCTGTAAACTGGTTCACAAAGGGTAGATAAACAAAGGGGGCACACCGTAACTAACAACATGCACATTTACAGAGCCTAGGCTGTGTATTAAGACTGGTTTCTTTGGACATATTCACTGATTTTGACATAAAGTGATTTTGACAACAAGTCTTCTCCGGAAACGCTGAGTCCTCCACCTTTAATGGATGGACTACAAAACATGCCCCTCTGCTCTATCATAATGACCTACATCCAAACTCTTCCACACACACACACTCACCCAGGCAGGGCCACGCCAGCATGATCCCGGAGGTGGCTGCCTCTCTGGGTCCCTGTGTGAAGCCTGGAGCCGTGCTGGTGTCTGTGGGCGGAGGGGGGCTGCTGTGTGGGGTGGTGCAGGGCCTTAAAGACGCGGGCTGGACCGACGTACCCATAGTGGCCATGGAGACGGAGGGGGCCGACTGCTTCAATGCTGCGGTTAAGGCCGGGAAGGTGGTCACCCTGGAGGACATCACCAGGTCAGAGGTTTAAAGGTGCGCAGATATTCATGTGCATCTAAAAAAAAATGTATTATAAATCAAAAGTTGTTTTAATTTCTTTCTGTAATTGAATTCAAAAACTGAAACTTTCATGTATTCTAGATTCATTGCACAAGAAGGGAAATTAATCTAGAATTCACATACTGTTTTAGAGAAGGTTTCTGTATTGTAAATGGATTGGTTTTATGTAATATTCTAAACTTTATATATACTGGATTTTTTTTAATTCCATGTAAACTGTAATCCGTAGTCAACTCAAGCAAAAGATAGGCCTGACATGTTTTACTTTGTGTAATGAATCTAGAATATGTGAAAGTTTACTTTTTGAATGGACCTTTCCTCAAATTTCTTTGAGAGGCACCTGTATTTCTGCTGTTCTTCCGATAGCAGCCGCTTTCACTTCTAAAATCTCGTCTATCTCAACACAGCGAGGCGAAATGTCTCGGAGCGAAAACGGTTTGCAAGAAAGCGTTTGAGTACAGCCAATGCAGTGAGCCGACTATCATTTCTGAGCTGGTGACGGACCAGCAGGCTCTGCAGGCTGTGGAAACATTCCTGGGTGAGTGTGTTTTTGTTCCCTGAAATCTTGCATTTAAAAGGTACAGTGTGTAGTGTGTAGTATTGGTGTATTTAGCGGCTTCTGTTGGTGAGAGTTTAGATTGCAACGCTCCCTCCCGTTTTGAAAATGTACATAAGCTACAGTGGCTTTCAAAGACAAGAAGCTAGTTCCTAAAGTTGGCATCATCCACCACTGCCTCAGGTCTTATCATATGATAAGGTTTATCATATTCATATCATATCATATTTAGCAGTTGCATTTCCAGTGGACACCTACTATATATAAACAAGTACAGTTTGTCCGTTCTGTGCTACTGTAGACACATGGCAGTGCAACATGGTGCACTCCTAAACAGATATAACAGGCTCATTCTAATATACAAAAAATAAACTTTTATTTTCAAGCGATTATTATATATATATTATTATATACTCTAATTAAAAGATACTGATTAATATTTTATTAGATTTCTACCGAGTCCATTCTGATAAATGCCAATACATTCTACACACTGTACCTTTGAATGTTCTATGGTACTTCGCTTTGACCTGTAATGGCCTGTGAACAGCCGGCAAATATCATCATTGGTTTGATTATAATTTGTAATAGAAGCCTCTGCAGTGAACTTTGCTCTACTCTATGTTGCCTTATAAACTCAGTGTGTCCTGTCACAGATGAGGAGCGTGTGTTGGTGGAGTTGGCGTGCGGAGCAGCACTGGCGGCTGTCTACAGTGGACTTATACACAGACTACAGGAGGAAGGTAACTACTGTGGAGTCTTCATCACCTTCCATATTGTATGTAGGAAAATCTATTTCTAGACTATGTCCTCTTCACTTCCTCCCAATTTACAACTCTTCTGTTGATGCGACAGTGACACCGTGTTTGAGAATGGAATTAAGTTGTCACAACATTTCCGTTAAGCACTTACGCCTGTGTACATGATCAGACCTTTTCAAACCACCATGTCATGGAAAATGTCTTACTGTGTACGGTGAACTGCCCCTTTTTATGGAAACTTTTCGAGCTGACAAACTACAATCAGTTTTGTTGTTCCGTAAAAATGTTTTATTTTCTCTCTCTCAGGCCGGCTGGCGACTCCATTGGGCCCCCTACTGGTGATCGTATGCGGTGGCAGCAGTGTAGACATGAAGCAACTGATCAACCTCAAACACAAACTGCAGTCCTAAACTACTGCTCGCGTGCGAATGTATGTGCGTGAGTGCACAGAAATACACATATGTCTATGTGACTGACTGGCCATTCCCACTAGGCTATAACAGCTAATACATGTATCAGTTCAGTGAGTTATGTGTGGATGGATTAAATGAATACAGACAGATTTATTCTTGGAAATAAAAAAAGTACATTGACTATAGAAATGTATCATCTTATTCAGGAACAAGGGAGTTTTTTTGGGAATCCTGTTAATTTTGGAATGATTGCTTGTAATACGGCAGTGTCATTCATTGTACTTGCAGTTATTACAGAAAACCAGAAAGATTTCTTCAGTTTTAAATAATGGAGTGTATTATTATGGGAGGACATGTTTTAATCATGCTCAGATCCCTCAATCTGTCAGAATGCAATGACTAGGTTTCTCCACATGGTGGGGTCAAAGTTCACTAATTAGAAAATACACTGGCTGTCCACAACTTCCTCAGACAGATAAGTGTTGAAGAGATTTAGTCTCTAAATGAAGTATGCTAAAGCACTGGCAGTCTGGTGCATCACAACATATTTGTATCATCTCAGTGTTGCCCTTACATAGCATGGTAACCTCAGATCACTACACCCACTCATTCATTTGAGTTCCATTTCTCTTTGGTCTTTCTGTGTCTTGATTCAAATCAAATCAGTTTTATTTGTATAGCCCAACATCACAAATACATTTGTCTCAGTGGGCTTTACATTTCATACAATATGATACAATATGATACAATATGACACCCTGCCCTTACACCCTTAGCTCGGCTGAGAAAAAACTCCCAGTAAAAACCCTTTACCGGGAAAAAAAAAAAAATTAAGAAATCTCAGGGAGAGTCGACAGAGTAAGGGATCCCTCTCCCAGGACGGATATACTGCAATAGATGTCATAAGTAGAGAAAATCACAAAGGAATTTGATCATTGACCAGGTGATTACAAGGTAATACTAAGTAAAGTGCGAATAGTGTGGATGCAGAAGACTTCAGATGCTGCCAGTTTTGATTGTTTTAAACACAGTAACACTATTTTTGATGAAAACAACAGAGCTTTGGACCAGCTGTTTGACAGTTTCGTCTCATTTTCACCTTCGCTTCCAACTTAGCCGTCTGGTCGATGTGTGTGTAGGAAGCCATTACTATGGAAACAGCCTCCTCACACTGTCCTGTTTGCGTCAGAGGCATCAGTTGCAATTGAACAACCTGATGATAGCCTCTGCCTTCCAAAGGTCTCAGACAGTCGCAAACGGTTTTCGGTTCATTAAGAGTACAGGCAGAAAATGAAACTATTCTAAACCATATGAATACTACATAGAGGCACAGTATTTAATGAATTGAATGAGAAAAAAAACATGAACATAGCTTCTAACCAAAATAAACTAGAACTTGGTTTTTGGCTTATTAAAAATCTAAAATTAAAAACTAAACTACACATATTTTATCATCCTTTTTACCACTTTCTACATTATGTAATACAGTTATGATACTCTTCCTTCCTGAGTGACTGTCTGTCATACTGAATGTGACATTTTTGGTATCATATACTGTATGTGTCTCCATTAGTCGCTATATTCCTCAATATACACAGTGTATTAATCACAAATCTGTATCCCACACACAATGGGCTTCATTTGACTTCATTTGTTTGGAACTGCTCGGTGCTAAGCAATGAAGATCCACGCTTGCTTTGAATTAATCTATTAAATGTTAACACGGCGATATAGGTCAGTTAGTGTATTGCAGGTTGTGAAACACCTGTCGTTCAGCCACAGGGTGCTCCTATTCACGGCCATACAGTACACGGAGCCAACATGATTGTGTTGTAAATGTAACACTGTGAGTGTGCACTACACACAGTCTACTCAGAAAAATAATTGAAAGAAAATCAGTTATTGTTGGAATTGCAATTTGGTTATAGCTTATAAAGATCTAGGTCTAAATGATATACCTGGCCCTCAGCTGTGCCCCCCCCCCCCTCCTCTGTTGAGTGTGATTTGTGATGGAGGAGCTCATGGATGTGCCAGCAATATTTCTATGACAACGGGATGGTGCTGCTTTGATGAGCCCGACAGAGGGCATTTGAGCAGGGCTGTGGCTATAAATAGGACAAAGTAAACAAAGAAGGAAGAGATGGGGAAGGAAGGATACAGCGCACGTCTGTTGGCGCATGCACATGTTTGTGGACAGATTTACAATATCAACCAACCAGCTTTCCATTGTTAGCTCCTTTCCTCGCATACAGTATTCAAAATATGGCAGATGTTTATTTTTTTATTTTAAATGGTCTTACAACAGCAACTATTCAAAGATAAAATGGCACTCCTTTTTGGTATCAGTAAAAAACAAAGAAAACATGTAAGTTTACCCCTATCTGTGCCTTTTTACAAACAGGTCTTGCACGTCAAAGAGAGTAATATTCAATTCAGGAATTAAAAAAAAATGTGAAGTCAAGGTCGTGGAAAGAGGTCAAGCTTTTTGGGATGAGTTGCATCGGAGGTCATTAATATTAATCAAAACTGTTTTGTTCATTTGTTTCTTTTCCTTTTTTAGATGTATTATGTGGGGACTGGCTAACTGAGATTTGACAAAAGGTGTAAATTGAGAATATAACCTGTGTACATTTTGTATTAGGCCAAGTTAATTTCCAATTGTGAATTTGACTGGAGGCTATCATATCATCATGTTATAGCAGGTAGTCACATAATAGGCCTAACTAAGTGCTGTTGTTTCTGGTGACGGTTTATAGCACTGGGAGTCTAGCCTTTACTTCTTTCTCGAGCGATGCCATTTTGCCTTTTTTAGGCTACTAAAAATGTAAGAAATTGTTTCATATTAACGGCCTATAATGCAAGCATGTTGAGAATGAGACAAAGGGATGTACTGTATTACAGCTCAATGTTGTTTTAATCTAGTATTTATATGATAAGATAAACTTCAATGTCACAAAGGAAATTTGTCTTGGGGAAAAAATGCTTGCAACAACAGCTGCGAGCAAACAAAACATCAAACAATACTTCCAAAGCGTAATGACTTCCTCTGACTTCCCTGAGCATTGTGCAGCATTTATCACGCATTGCTCTCGTCTATGAAACAGCTTTCATACATATGTGAACGCTATTTTAAACTGTGTGTCAGATTATCTTCCAAAAGCATTGTTCGGAATATGTAACTGATGTATGTCAGTGTATCACAAAATATACAATATCCTGTGTTTAAATCCCGCTGTAAAAGCCAAACAAATACCGGTAACACACAGCTCTATGAGGCACACATAGACGCTGTGTTACAGATGCCTTGGATTCTGTAACATTCTGACAAGGGAATCAAAAAGGTAGATCTCAGCAGCTGGCCCCCTGTGTCCATGGCAACCTGACGACGGCCCCCAGGTGTGTGAATTGAATCTCTAAATGAGGAGATGGGTTTTATAATGCTATTGTTACAACAGGTTCTTCTTAATATCTCTATACAACGCAACAGCTGTGTGTTTGCACTGACACACTTCACACAAAGGACTGTGTGTTTACCATTTTAGACATTCCTCCTCCTCCGACCTGACTTACAAGAGATAGCAACGGGCAGGATAAGCTTGGTTACAATTTGATTAGATAGAAAATGAATGAAGGCTTAATGAACTTTGAAAAGGAAATGAGCCGACCGCAGCAGCAACCAGAGAGCGATTTAGATCAGACTAGAATAAATACAGGGGACTGAAGGCAATAAAGGAATAACAAGATATCATGTGCAAGTCACTGTCAACGAAAAGACTGGTTCAAATTAAAAAAAATGCATACATCTTTCTACGTAATCGACCAACCCGACAAAGCTGTAACAGATGTTCTCATTCTCTAGCAATGATCTAGCTGCCTGCTGTATTCAATATTAATTTCAAGTGCTGTATTTAATACCTGACCTTTTAAAAGGGACACAGCAGGGGGGAACATCACAAGCTTATGCTTTTTACATTCAGATGTATTATATTATATGTTTGTGTTGTTGTTACTCCTCATAGGGCCTTCCAGGTGGCCTACGACTAAAAATGCATTTTAACAACTCCTAGTAAAGGGTCTGTGGTGATGGATTTATTCCGGGTATGACTGATGTTTGTCAGCAAGGCCAGTGTGGGAAGATGCTCTTTCTCTTTGTTTCGTATAAGCCAACAGAAACATTCACTGTGGATTTTCACAGTGGTGGCCTGTTTTCAGGAACCGGAGCCCTGCTGCTTTCTTTTCCGGCCATGGTTAATCAGGGGATGATAAACAACTATAGGCAGTGGGTGAACCAGCAACAGCACTGAGGCACAACTGAGAAGCACTGCTAGGTAGAGTTAAAAATTTAACATATACCATCATATAATACCATCAGAAATGCAAAGCAGGTCTACATTGCTTGTGTTTGGAACATTTACTCAATTGGAAGTTGGATATATTTCTTTAAGATTCTCAAGTAAAGCAGGATGACTTCCCGTATCAAATATAACAAGAGTTGATTTAGGTAAACAAAGCAGAATTATTAAGCTATGTTAGGATCTAATAAGCATGTACAGTAAGCCTCTAATGCAGCCTTATAAAGTAGCTCAGCCCACAAAAAGGATCTCTTTTGTTGGCTTAAGGATAAAGGATATTAATATGGATAAATTCCACCAGAGGAGGATATTTTGGGATTATCAGAACATTTGATATGGGTAAGCTGAGCTCCCTTATTTCGTAATATGTGTGCATTATAAGCATACAATCATTAGAAAAATGTGACATAAAATATATTTACCCACAGCAGAATGTAACAGTATTGTTTAAACACATACGTATCTTTTTAAAAATGATAATACAATTATAATGCCGAAGAATGGCACTTTACAAACCTTCTCTTCACAAATATTGTTGTGCAATTCACTCAGTTACTCTTTAAACAAGGAAAGTGAACATAATGCGGCTGCACTCAGATAACTTGAGTGTTACATTTTTGCTTTCAGTAATATGAGTGTTGCTTTTTGAAAGCTTTACGCTTTAACTTGAGCGAGATATTTGGTGCAAAGTCACTTGTGTTTCTGTGAGCGTAAAAACAAAATTTTTGACATGTAGGGGCAGATTTAAGCAGTTGTACTTATTGATTTGTATTCGTAAAAGGAAAATATCCCAAGAAAAAAATATAAATTTTTGAGAAAATATTCTACAGGTGTGCAACTCTTATTCACACCGACCTACTGATTTTTCAATGTGCAAATCTGGTCCATGACTTGATATTTCTTCATACGGTTTTTAAATCTGTTTGGCACCATATTCACTGCAAGAACATCATCAAAAGTGTAATGATTCATAGAATAGGATGTGTGCACCTGTGATTAAGTATTTGAGAACTGTAGTTTTGTGTTTGTAGGACAGGGAGAGGGAGAGGGGGGGAAATCTAAAAAGTTTGCAACTCCAAAATATTTTTTCTTGTGACTACACATGTACTGTTACACATGTGAGATTGTTTTATACAACAACAAATGTACTGACACCCATGTATGACTCTTTTCTTTAACTACTAATTCATTTTTCACCAAATTTACCTCCATAGGGAGTGAACACGCCTGCATTTGGAATGTTTGTGTTTGTGGAATGAATGTGTGCATGTGGAATGCATGAGTGATGCAGCATTCTGAACAGAACAGAACAGAACTCTTCTGTGACATCAACATTCTCCTTTCAGTGTGACTTCAGTGAGGAGCTCATTTCACTCCTGGACTCTGAAGAAGACACACATAACAGACAAAGGGAAGAAAAACTGAAGATATTTCAACACAGATAGGTATATTACCCAACGATCTAAGTCAATTTACTCAAGTGCTGTTCTAACTATATTGTACTGAATAATCTTAACTCAAACAGTTACAAAATATGTGTTAAAGATATTGTCTTCATGGGGGCTAGCAATGAGGGACTAAAACAAGTTGAATTAATTAGTTCAAATAATGAAATCTCTTATCTCATGATAAATAGTGAGTAATGTACACTACTCAAAAACAAGCTAAACTGTCATGTGAAGGGAAAGCAATTGTTAGGATTTGTTGGGTGGTATTTGACAATGACAAGGTCTCTGGGTTGCAGGTGCTCACCTTAGTAGTGAGTAAAGCTTAAGTCAGGTGGTGTTGACAGCTGTATTGATTAAAACAGAAACCAATCTCTTCATCAGACACAGATGAATGCCTTAATACCAAGTAGCACAGAAGATAAATTATCCCTTGCTTTTGTCTAAAAATTAAAACAGTTCATGAGATCATAGCAATTGTCAAGAGTAAGACCGGCTAGAAATTGGGCATTAGAAAGGGTAAAGCACAAAATGAGAAAACAAATGCTAAATTTGAAATCTTGTTTACGTTTTTTACTGTTAGATTCTTCCATGTGGACAAAATAAAACATTTGGTAAAAACTGTAAACAGCAGCAGTTTGTAAAATGTTAAAGCAGTGATAGCTGAGTCCATTGAGGCTAAAGAGGATAACACAATTGCTAAGGACAACAGCCACCAGTGGGTCTCAAAACCACCAAGTTATTATTTGTTAAGTGAACAAGTTGTGTTTTCAGTCGGTTATTTATATATTGGTAAGACTTAACAAAAAGGTACACACAATTGTAGCTACCTAGTACTTACTGAGTAAAAAATTAAAAATTAGCAAGTAAATACTAAACTAACATAGCAACTACCATATACAAATAAAGTACCTACTAAATAACTATGTAGTAGTTAATATATTATTATACAGTAGTTACTATTAGTTACTCAATAACTATGTAGTAGTTGCTTGTTAATTTTTCATTCGGTACTCAGTAACTACTAAGTAGCTGCAATTTTGTGAACCTTATTGTAAAGTGTGACCCATTCATTTATCACTATACTACATTGATTCAAAGGTGCTTGCTTGGTGGTGACCCTGGTACTAGTAGTAGCTGTATCTTACAATTTGCCTCCATATGTTTTTTCCTACAGAATACGAAAGTCAAACACAGCTCTCTAGATCAAGAAAAAATGGCGGACGAGGCAGTACTTTTCACAGATCGTGAAACAGATTCAACCTCAAGAGACACCAAGGAAAGCATCTCCTCTGCTTCCTCTCAGATTGCCAACAAAGTCACCACAAAGACAGTGGATCGGGCCTCTGGCAATGTCAGTGAGCTGATGCAGTGTATCTCCTTGTGGGAAACTGGAGATAGACTGCTAGATGACAATGAAGGTCAATTCTCAGCAGCCTACTGCACCAATGAAAAGGCGGAACGGCAGTTGCAAAAGTTCTTTCACCTTCGGCGAATTTTCGCAGAGTACCGAGAATGGACTCTGGCCCCTGAGATGGATTCAACACCAGGACCATCAGGGCAAGAAGGACATCAAGGACCTGCAACTGATAAGAGGGGGGAAAATGTAAGCAGAAATGAATGCAAAATATATAAAAAGCTGAAGTCTGCATGGAAATGCTGCTTTAAATGGAAACGGAAAAAAAAGGGCCAGCTGACAGTCGAGCAGGATGTCGAGTCTGAAGACAGTGACGTAAAAAATGACTCCCCATGTCCTGAAGAGACGTCTACCACTGCCTCAACATGCCGCAGTGAGGAGGACATCATGGATTCAATAAAACAAGACCGGACGTCTGCCCTTGTGAAACAGATGCTGGAAAAGTATGCTGCACCAGAGGGTGTCACAGAGGATTGTATGGAGTTCAACCCGGTCACAGATGTCAACGCAACACCAGGACCCTCCCAGGGATTGCTGGAAACAGAACATGTTGCTGATGTTGTCGGTTTAGCCAGAAGCTACCCAACATCTCAAGACGCTATTTTGACAAAAGAAGAGTCTTCCCAAACCAACATGGATGCACCTTCTCAGGAGGACAACCAAGATTTCTGCGAGGACTTTCTGACTGCCAGTACACAGACGTGTAGGGATTCTGGCAGGACGGATGACAAATCTGCTAAAGGACATTCAGAGTACCGAGAATGGACTCTGGCCCCTGAGATGGATTCAACACCAGGACCATCAGGGCAAGAAGGACATCAAGGACCTGCAACTGATAAGAGGGGGGAAAATGTAAGCAGAAATGAATGCAAACTATATAAAAAGCTGAAGTCTGCATGGAAATGCTGCTTTAAATGGAAACGGAAAAAAAAGGGCCAGCTGACAGTCGAGCAGGATGTCGAGTCTGAAGACAGTGACGTAACAAATGACTCCCCATGTCCTGAAGAGATGTCTACCACTGCCTCAACATGCCACAGTGAGGAGGACATCATGGATTCAATAAAACAAGACCGGACGTCTGCCCGTGTGAAACAGATGCTGGAAAAGTATGCTGCACCAGAGGGTGTCACAGAGGATTGTATGGAGTTCAACCCGGTCACAGATGTCAACGCAACACCTGGACCCTCCCAGGGATTGCTGGAAACAGAACATGTTGCTGATGTTGTCGGTTTAGCCAGAAGCTACCCAACATCTCAAGACGCTATTTTGACAAAAGAAGAGTCTCCCCAAACCAACATGGATGCACCTTCTCAGGAGGACAACGGAGATGTCTGCGAGGTCTTTCTGACTGCCATTACACAGACGTGTAGGGATTCTGGCAGGACAGATGACAAATCTGCTAAAGGACGTGAGAGCAACATTTTTCAAAACATGAAGTCTGCATGGATGACCTGCTTCAGATCAAATCCAAAGAAAAATGTCGACCAGGCACCACAGGTAGATTTGGATGAAGCAGATGGGGCAGAGAGCAACAACTCTGTGTCTGGCTCTCCTTGTCCGGTAAAGACATCTCCCCCTGCCTCAGTATGCTCTAATGATGACATCAGGGATGTAATGAAAACAGACCTGAGCTCTGTCAATATGGAGCAGGTGAATGTGCCAGAGGGGATCATGGAGGAAACTATGGAGTTCAACCCGGTCACAGACCTGGATGCAACACCTGGACCCTCCCAGGGATATCTGGAAACAGAACATGTTGCTGATGTTGTCGGTTTAGCCAGAAGCTACCCAACATCTCAAGAAGCTATTTTGACAAATGAAGAGTCTCCCCAAACCAACATGGATGCACCTTCTCAGGAGGACAACCGAGATGTCTGCGAGGTCTTTCTGACTGCCAGTACACAGACGTGTAGGGATTCTGGCAGAACAGATGACAAATCTGCTAGAAGACAGAAGTGCAACATTTATCAAAACGTGAAGTCTGCATGGAAGACCTGCTTCAGTTCGAATCCAAAGAAAAATGTCAACCAGGCACCAGAGGAAGATTTGGATGAAGCAGATGGGGCAGAAAGCACCAACTCTGTGCCTGGCTCTCCATGTCCTGAAGTGACAGGTCCCACTGCCTCAGTGTGCTCCAGTGAGGACATTAAGGTTGCAACAAAAGCAGACCTGATATCTGTCTCTCCCGAGTTGGTCAATAATGTGTTGTACATAACACAAGAGACGAAAGAAGTAACTTCATTTCTGACTCCTACTGGATCAACCTCTCAACCAGAGGAGCATTATGAAGTCAATTCTGCTGAGAAAGCAGACCTGATCTCTGTCCCTTTGAAACTGGAAGATGTGGAGTATGAGAACATCTCACAAGAACCAAAGGGAGATGTTGGAAGTATATATGGAGCAGCAGCAGTAGCTCAGCTCCCTGGCATGAGAATTTCTTTCTATAATATAATCAAGGGATTCTTTGACAGCCTTACTGAAGAGTAAGTTTTCAATGTTTTTCTCACTGAAAATCCTGTGTAAATTGAAATGCAATTCTGAAATTTCTAGTGTACTTTTTCTTGTGTTTTAACTTTTGTTCCACTGTTGTTGTTTATTCTTTTCTTGTAAAGGGAGCGGAGGGAAATGAGCCTAGGCGTGTACAACATTGATGTTAAGAAGAAGCTGGCTGAAATGTGTATAGAGGTTCTGAGGCTTGTCATAGAGACCATTATTGAAACTATCTCAATAACCATCAAGCAATTGGCTCCCCCAAATGGTAACTGGACCACAGAGAGTCTCACTGCTTTCCAGGAATGTGGGACGAAGATAGCTGACAAAAAATTGCTCTCAGAGCTATTCAGGGAGAGGTTTGACATTACCGAAGAGAAACTCCAGCTGAGTTTAAACGGTTCCTTTGGAAAGGCTTTCTGTGATGTGGTTGGTGAGGACATGACACCAACCTTCACAGAGGCCATTGTTAGAAAAATCACAGATGAGGTCAACTCTGTTCTGTCAGACACCATAAAGGCATCTTTGGATGGGAATTCCTCCAGAGGCCATGCTACTAGGTGCTGCCAGTTCTCAAATTGCAGAGCATGCAGAGAGATGTCGACAGGAGTTATCCGGACACTGAAATCTGTCATCATAGGCCTAGGTACACCAAGAAAGAAGAGCATTCAGACTGTCACAACACAGGGACAGTTAGATCTAGAGAGTAAAGGAGACAGATCGACGGCTGTACATTCCATTGAAGTCCATGAGAAGAGGACACGGTGGTGGAGCTTAAATAAATGTCGGAAGACTAAGATCCAGCCCCATTCAGGCAAAGAAATGGACGAGTCTGTCCGGTTGTCAGCTGGTGAATTGTCATGTGGACAAACACACTCTGCGTCTCCTCCAGCCACATCCAACATCTCATCTGTGCACTCCATCAGGCAGAATACTCCAACAGCGAGTGTGGAGGATAAGTCCATTGTCCCAGTTTACAGCGAGGGCCCATCCTTGTCCCAAACTCAGAGCAAGGTCAGAAGTTCTTCCTTTCACCAGTGTGGTGACTCTGGCGATGGCATCCGTCATAGTGATGCTAGGACGGGTGAGGTTTTCATGTCTGCCTCTGACGCTGACAAGAGCTGCTGTCTCTGCTGCTGCAAGGTATGGATAACTTTACGTATATGCAGAATTTAACCAATAAGACAGTATTGAAAGCAAGAAAAAAATAGGCTAGATTCAACATTATCGGATTTTCATTTCAGAGTTCACAATTCAGTTACATAAAATAGAAAACTTTGGTCTATATACAAAGTTGAACTTTTCCTTCAAATACAGGATTTTTCCATTGTACTCATCGTGTTTATTTAGTCAAGGATCTGAGTATTTCTTCCACCAGAGGTTGTGCAGTCAACCCTCAGTTGGTTTCTCCTGTTGTCTTTAAATTGACAATACAGTGCTGTTTTAATCCCTGTACTTAGCCTTTTTGTTATATTTTCATATCCTCAAAGGGCAAGAAGAAGGAGGACAAGATGGCCTCAGCTCAGGATCGGGCTGTCAGGACCAGAAGACCTGCTCTGCTAAAGAGAATACTGTGCTGCTGCTGTATGACCTGCTGTTCTGATGATGACGATATTTAAGGGACCCCTACCCATACTCTATTCCCTTGCTCTTCTACCATTTTCTTTATTAAAACATTACATTAAACCAAGTTTTGATGTCCGTCTATTCCTTGGTAAATGCTTTTTGCTGGTTCTGGTGAAATGATAGAAAGATATGTAATGAGACTACAACCTTACATCCTGCTAATACCCTCAATGTTCATTACATCCAACAAGTTTCAAGTGTGTAGAAGAGGAAAAACAACATGCTGATGTGTATAATTTATATTATTATTATATTTTATTTAGATATGGATATGCTCATATATGTATGTGTGCATTTTTATTAATTTACTTCATTTTTTGTAAATCTGTAGTCACATGTTAGGGAGGGGTGATGGGAGGTTGAAAAGGATGAAACATGTTTGCTGTGTCTATGTGTTATCTACAATACAATTTGAAGTGATTTGCACATTTCAAAAGAATGGAAAACATTTAATTAATGCATTCCGATGACAATGGGGAAAACGACCTCTGCTATGTGTTACGATCGAAACCTACTGTGCAGCTATCGGACTCGAGAGGTGCCCCTAGGAACTTTTAGTTTGTGTTAATTCTTGTACCCTCTTTAGACAAAAGCGGAAGTGTTTTCACTACGCTAGCTGTTATTCCTGGGTGAGCGTGCCCATGATAAAGGCATTAAGAAAAACTATATGGAAAAATAATTCTTTGCACTGATGGTCTCATTTGCTGTTACATGTAATTTATGATCATCAGAGGGAAAATGAGACAATTTCAGAAACATTAAAAAGTACTTATAGCACCTTTAAATAAGATTATTTTATTAATTACTTTTTCCAAGATCAAGAATGAACTCAAAGATCACTTCAACTTTTTTATTTATTTAACGTTTTTTTTATAGGCCTAGAGTTAATCTCATTGAGACACATGGTCTCATTTTGAAGAGAGACCTGTGTCTGGTACAGCATTTGTTTCATTTAAGTTCCTCCCTGGTGCCAGGTGGACCGTACCACATCGTGGAGTTCCCCCCTCCCTACCGCCTTACAGTGGGCCACTCCCCCTTCTTCACCGCCCGCTTTGGTGGAAGCCAAAACAGAGCATCATGGCGATTGATGGTAAGTAGGCCAATAACGGCTCTCCTCTCCTCGCAATTAACTTCCCCTGGTAATAATGCATGTCACAGCTGAATTCTAAAGCTAAAAAAGTGCTAACGATTACCGGGGGAAGGTTATTGCTTTGGTTTGTGTGAGGGAAAGTTGTTTTTTTATTTATTTCCCTTCGCTATCTGTGTGAGAGTGAATGGTACGGGTGAATGTTAAAGCGGCGGCTGCTCTGTCTGTGCTTTCTGCCGGCGGTGCTGAAAGGACAGCTCCGCTAGTTTGCCTGGATACCTTTTATTTCAACGGGGAGTCTGTTCGCTTGGTTGTGTTTCTGTTGTTTTATTATAACTCCGGCTGTCATTTTGGTCTCGTTGAAGTCTGTGCTGTGGACGGTTGTGTAGCCTCGTTACATGTTGGTAGGCTACTTTACAACTTGAGTTAAAGGGAGCGAGCGGGTAGAAATATTGTTAAGGCTGGCAGAGTGTGTGATACGTGCCAAGTTTTAGAGCAGGACAGTATGTTCTACTTTAAAACACTAAGTTTATCTTATGTTCAGTGTATAATACATAATAGTCTCTGTGTTATTATCTTATGGGATATCCCCCCCACCGATCTAAACGGGCTGCACATTGAATACATAGTGCTTTTTACTCTTTACCTTTCTCTGCTTATATAACTTTGCAGGTTGTAAGCTGCTTAAGTGCTTATTGTATCTGTTATAATATCATAATGCTTGCAGAGGACTGGCTTGCACTGGTACGTTAAGTAAGGGTTAATGCCCGACGAGGTGTCCAGGTATCAGGGGTTAATGGACACCGTGGAGGCGAGAACTGTCCGACGCGCAATGTAACTAAAATAGGCCACCACGAAGCTCAATGATAGATCAAAAGGTTTGTAATAAGACAGACGCCTCGTTTTCCTTTTTAGAACCTTATGAAAAGCTGTTTTTAGAAAAAATATCCTCCACTTTTTGGGACTATTGTGTAGCCCAGTTAATAAAGCCGTAAATAAAGAGCATTCTGAGTAGCTTACTTGCATACTGATGAAAGCATGCCATGTAGATGACAATGATTAATGGTGACCAGTAGGTGAAACCCAGTTATAGGATGCCCCCAAACCTGTAAAAGTTTTAGGTCTGAAGGAAAAATAACAGGCCGTGAGGAATAGAGAGCAGCAGGGTTCACCTCTGGAAAGCAGCACAAGGATGTAAACTATCCATCTCCTGCTGTAAACTAGGCAAATAGAACAACCGACAGCCCAGGGCCTCGGGACTGGGCTAATAAGACGTTTCCAATTCAGCAATGCATCGCTCAATATGAGACTGGTCTAGTGTACGAGAAAGGATCTAAAAAAAATGAATAAAAATGGTTTGGTACGAACGAAACACATTTTGGACCCGTGGACTAATCTGACTGGAACATTTTTTATCCTATATTAGTCTGTCATCGAAAGAACATCTGATTCCATCTTTTAAACTTTTGTCTAGTTGATTACTATTTACATATGAGTGTAAAACCACATAACAGAAGCTTTGGGCCACAAGGAGCATCCCCTTTTGACCAAATTGATAGTGTTTTTTAGGACGCCAGTGCCCAAGCACATACCGGTGGCACAAGAACTTGTTTAGGAAGCAAGTGAAGAGAGATGCAACAGGGTGAACCGCAGTGAAGTAATGTATTTACATAACATGACTAATGTAAGATTAATGATGCTAATATAACAATGGTGAAGCAAAGTCAACTTTGATTTAGTACCGTCGCTCATGAAACAGGCTTTACCGGTCTGCCTGACGTAAATCTTTTCGTCTGAGTTTGCGTGGATTCAGACCGCAGCATTAATAATAAAGTATAATGGTGATGGTCTCGTTTGATGTTACAGGTCATCTATAATCATCAAAGGAAAAATGAGACCTTTGCATGAACATTTAAAAGTTCCTTTGTAGTCTCTTGAACAAAAGCAACTTAAACCACAAATTCATGTTTTGTATATTCTTCGATTCATGATTTCACTCTTAATAAACCAAAACCAAAGGAGGAAAAATCGAAGAGTCTAATACCACAAATAGGCATTACTGAACCTCCCCCTGCCTGTTCTCCTGCAGTCTCACTACCGTCATACTTCCTCCAGATTCGCAGACAGCCACACCTTGTGTGAGTTACATGGTTATTCCACCGCGCCCGCTGACCTCAGCCTCCCATTACATTAGTCAGCAAAGTTCCTGAAAGGCGGCGATTTCATGTTCTCCCATCAGCGATATTTCCCCGGTGCTTGTTGGCTCTGCTGGGATCATACAGCAGCTCTGGGGCTGACTGACAGCTGCAGCATCCGGAGTGTCTGTCTTTACCTGTGATTTTAGCTTGGATGAACAATCGTGAAGTGTCACTAAAGACGTGTTTTCGGCATGATATTTTAGAGCAAAGAGTTGATTTTGGGATGTTATGATGTCTCATGAATCAGTGTTTGAATGTAGTCGTGCAAAAGGGCCTTTTATATAGAGCGCAACTTGTCGCCTCATTTAAAGTTCACACGCACCAGCCGCTGCAACAGTTATTTTCATTTGCGATTAAGGTGACAGTTATTCTTTCAAGTAATAAGTTACACATTTAGTTTAGTCAATGTAAAATAGTTATGTATTTACATATATAATTACTCACATTTGAGAAACTGGAACCACAGAATGTTTGGAAATGTTGCTAGAAAAAAACACCTAGGATCAATAGATTACAAAAAATATAGTTGGGTGATGATGATGAAAGATACTGAGAACTGTGGTGCTGCAAGCTATGCATTAACATTTTATTATTTCTGTTAAATATTTCAACATTTCCTCTTAGTTTTAGTGAACTGCCTCGAGTGTGTGTGTGACCCACAAATCAAAGCTCTCTTGATGCCTTTATTGTCCCATTTTAGCAGCTATACTTCTGCTAATCACTCAGTTCATGCTTCATCTCTGGATCATCATCTCAAAGCTACCTTCATCAAAGCTTGCTGACATAAATACCAAATGTGTCAGAGCTCCTTAAGCTCTTTAATCAGATATGCACAGCCAGATATATGCGAAGAGATCACTGAATGACTTAACCTAGCTTAAAGAACATTGCTAATCAAGAGAGATATCAATAGAAACTCATATAATAAAAAATGCTAATCAAAACTCACAGGTGCCTTACACATTTTCAGAAAATTTGTAAATACCTCGCTATTTGTTAAAAAAATGTTAAAATCTGGATTTTCTGGTACGAATGTAACCTCGACAGGACTGCTGTATTGTGTGTGTTTCCACTGCTTAGCCCCCGGAACTGAGCTCCACGCATCAGCTCCTGTGACAAGCTGCAGACAGATTGACTGGAGAAGCCTAAATGGATTTCACATATCATGGTTGAGCCTGCTTTCGTAGGCAGTGGATTGAAAGCGGCCCTAACTCACTTGCTGCTTGGTATTCTGTGTGTGTGTGTGTGTGTGTGTGTGTGTGTGTGTTTGTGTGTGTGTTTGTGGCGTGTTTGAAGCCTTGTCGAGTCTCGAGCTGGAGCTAAGTGTAGTAGCCCCGGAGGTGTTAAACTGTGGAAATATTACATGTTGACATTATTAAAGCAGCGGAGAAGCTGTTCTCGCTGACATTTGAACAGTATCTTTTTAAATCTTGTGCAAAATGTCTGCCTTGTCATTTGTTCTATGGTGCCCTTTGTCAACCATATTAACAAAATCAAATTAGAGATATAATATTAAGTTAATGGTGGATCCCATATTGTCATTGTTATGACTACAAACAGCACAAAACATTAAGGCCATCCATGAAGCCTGATGCTTTCTGTAAGGCACTTTTCAGCTCCCCCCTCTGTTTGTTTTGGTGAGCGTGGAACAGGATATGAGGCGATAATAGCCAATATGTCTTCGGAACCATTTGAGCTAACGTTTCTTGCTATGAGACATTGTACTGTAGCTGGAATAGAGCATAACATTACTTTCAAAGACGTGAACCTAAGTGAAAGTGCTCCTGATGGGGGGGCCATGAATCAAAGCAGGAGATTTCAGTGTCACACCGCTGAAAGGCTTGCCGGTTCTTACAGTGACAGCATATAGATTATTTATGATAGCATTATAATTAAGGCCGCTTTTGATGAATGTGTTTGTATTAGCTGATGTAACGACTATGTATAATGTAAAAAGGTTAAGTAAGAGTTATCACATGACTCTGCAGTTACCTCTCCCACTCTACATAGCGACGTACCAACTTTTTAGCAATTGTTTGTTGAATGGATTTTTACTATTGGTCTCACGACTCTCATTAGCATCATTTCCAGCTGTTCTCTGGTAAAACCCACTGCACATTACCTTTATCAGCACCAAACGGCAACTAGTTGGTGAACAATGCTATAGTGAGCAGTAGCTAAAGATAGAGAGAGATTTCGGCCTGGAGTTAGCGTAGACTAGAATAAAGTTAGAAGTACATATTAAAGTTAAAACTCCTACGAATAACTTTTAAATGTTCATGAAACAGTCTAATTTTCCCTCTGATGATCATAAAGGACCTGTAACAGTAAACGAGAACATCAGTGAAAAGAATGCTATTTTTATATATCTTTTTATTAATGCCTTTGCACTAGTGCACTTTGAATGGCCTTGTGTTTGAATTGTGCTATATAAATAAACTTGACTTTGCCTTGCCTAGTCCAATTTTTTTCCCAAGGAACTTACAAAACAATTTACGGAAGGCAGACCGGAAAACTGAAAAAAATCTTCGTAGCAACTTTAAATTGGTCAGGCTTAGCTAATTAATACAGGTTCAAGTTGTACAGTTAATGGGGTAATTCTGTATTTATTTGCAGGAATTGAGATAGGGCTACACAAATGGAAAAATGTTTGGTATTTTACACCAAATCTTGAGCTCCTGAAGATGAGGGATGTTGTCTGCGTAATCTATAAAACACCATTTAATGAAGTAAAAATGTGACTTGTTGTTTACATGATCTCCTGTTGAATGGTGGAGACACGCCTCCCTTAGTGCATTGCTCCCAAGACATTTCTGCCCAGGCCCTATGTTTGGTTTTTTTTGAAGAGAAAGTAGTTTTTCCAGTGCGCACAGTACACACTCTAAACACTCACACTGTGTTAATAACCCATGGACACAGCTGACACACAGATGGATTGCACATCCACTGCACTGACTCACAGTCATCAACAATGTTTTCGCTCCATATAAGATGTCTCTGTCATCTTCAAGGCTTGTCGTCTGGCGAGACAAAGCAAGGGGATTTGTTACTCGGAGGATTAGGATTATTTTTTTGTGTGGATTGATCATTCGCACTCCAAATGTCACATGGCGAGAATAGCAAGAAACAGAAAATAGTTCAAATGCATATTTCTCATGGATATTTTATCCACACATCCATTGGTTTCTTTTTTTTTGGCGTCTTTTTGAAATGACTCTTCTGATTCTAAATTGGGCATATTTGGCTTTTTCTTTTTCAGTTCTAAAAATAAGGTTTCAACTGCACTACTTTGAAAGTGTGTTTCCATTGCCCAAGGCTATAGATAGTGCTAGTAAATGTAGAGCAATGCTTTGACTGTGGCTTCACACATTTCTCTGTGTCCTCACAAGAAAAAGCCAGAGCCAAAGTGTATTTAGTCTGTTTCTGCTTTGTGAACTTACAGCCAAACTGTGGGGTAAGCTGGCAAAACTTTGACATCCTGTAATTGGCTTAGCTTGATGTTACACACTGCAGTCGCTACCTCATGCCTTTCATAACGACAACACAAACTCATTTCAACCACCTGATGAAGTGCCAACCTTCCCTCTGCCAGTTTCAGTGAAGAGAAACATGAGTGATATTCATGTAAATGGTAGCTGACAAGTATTGTGCCTCATAAATTAATTATTGCCATTGTCGAGGGGATATGAAGTAACCCAGGCAACAGAAGATGATACTCTGTCACTATGTTGTTGATGAGGATTAAGACCTCTGCACTCTCGTCTGTTAGCGTCATTTTGTTAAACAAGAAATACAGTACTCTGTACGGGGTCTTAAAAATGCATTTTCGTCATGTTTTTAAGAAGAAAATGTATCATAAATCAGACAATTTAGAACACATGAACTGATCTGTTATAGGCCCTCACAAATAGTGCCAAGAATGATCATGGGAAGTTCAGTTGATTGTAAGTGCTTTAGAAAATTAGATTTTTGCCTCAGATTATTCGAAAAAATCTAATGTTGAGATAATGGCCATTAAAGATGGTTATAGGAGTTAGCAGATGCAAACATAACATATCAGATTTATTCTAATAAACACCTCAACGTACATCGTGGACCTTTCATTTATTTATTTCAGCACGTTCTCTCCTCTGACCTCAATCAATCCAATATCTCTTGTCAGGTCAATGTCTTCAGCCCAACTTTCTGTGCTACAGCTTCGGCCCATCCCCGTCCCTCTTTCCTACACCCAGACATTGATAACACAGCAGCCTGACTAGAGGGGGCAGGTAGAGGAGGATTCCTTATAGAAACTGGGACAAATCCTAAAAAATGCTGCCGGCCCTGGCCCCAGACGTCTGCATAAAGAGGCTGCAGACTTCAACTTGATTCAGCTTTGCACACGTGAGACATGCAACCCGTCGTAGCCAACGGTGTGAGAGAAGCACTCAGTAACTGCACAAATTATTGATCACAACTAGTGCTTCAAATTGATTTCTGTCAGTCGAGAAGAGATTACGTGAACGGCTACATGTACTGACAGGGTTTTATGAGCCACTGTTCTCCTTTTCAATGCAGTCCTATACTCTCGAAAAACAAATGCACTGACACGCTTTGACAAGTGCAATATTATTTCTATCACAGTTAACAACACCTGATTACTCTCACCACAGCTTTCATCGTCTCCCTGTCTTGGCCACAGGTGTTGAACTTTCGCCCAGAAAACAAAAAATCCATATTTTTCTTGGGGGAGTCTCCTTTCAGCAATGTTGTCAGTCTTCATAAATGATTAATTAAATTTTTGAGTTTAGAAGTCTCAATAACAGCAGGGGGTAGGACATGCTGGCTAATGGCTACATTCAGAATTAATGAGTTTACCCTGTCTGGTAACACTTTACAATAAGGGTACATTAATTAATGGTTAGTTAATGCTTAATAAGTTTTAACTAACCATTAGTTAACAGTTAACTAATGTGTCTAGTAAGCATTTACTAATGGTATTCATGTTAACTAAGGTATTAATTACTACATTATGTAATATTTATAAATATCCTATATTAACCTTAGTTAACCCATTAATTAAGAATGAACGTTATCAACACAATTCAGTCAGAATTTAAAAGAGAGAATTTTATTTTATTTAGAATCTTTAGTTTTATTTGGAAACACGGCTCTCACATTTGACATGAATACCGTCAAAGAACTCCAAAATAGTTTCTTCAACAAATTATATCCAGTTTAATGATTTTCTCTGAAAGTAACAAACAGGAGGAAATGGATTACTAACAGCAATGGTGAAACACACTGAATCAACAGTTAGGTTTAACAGGTAAATATGTATTTTCTACTCTCTTCCTTGAAGTGTATATCATTGTTGCAACATAAACAAAAATAAAATACACAAAGAACATAACAGTTCCATTTTTAATCATGGACTGAAGATAAAACTAAATAATGATCACTCTCTTGTGACTAAACACTAGTTTAACATGGCCCTATCATTGTTATTTGAATGAACACATATGTATTTCATGTAACCTTTATTTATACTCGAAAGATCAGTTGAGGGGTGACCCTCATTTATAATCTCTCGCTCTCTTTAGATCCAGTTCTTGGGTTTGCTGGCCACTCCAGGCCTGGGTGCTCCTCTCCAAATGAAGCAGTTGGGCTGGAATCCAAGAATCTTGTCTAATCACCAAGTTGATGTACATGGAAAAAATGAAAATAATCAGTTAACAGTTCAGATGCATTTTTGTTTCCTTTATCTAAATCATTATAGCATAGCATTACGGTTCCACATTATGTATTATTATTATAACATAATGCATTGCATTGCTTAACTGAAATATCTTTGGTACCTTAATCAAATAAAATTCTCACTGAACCTTTAACAAGTTGACACTATTTTTTCATTCAAAAAACATGTAATCTCTATGACCATAGCGCTAATGCTAACGTTGCTATGCTAGCGGGAGGCTGTGTTGCTAATATATTTCAAAGTATTCTTACACACACACAACTATATCATCTCACTAACACCTTAATTAACTCACCAATAATTTCATTTGGCTAATGGCAGCATAACTGTAACCACCACAGGTCTTTTGTGTGAGAATAATGGGTCGGTCAGGTCAAACTGGCTTCAAGCACGTAGCTCAGCTGCTGCTTTTACTGTCCAGGCACACATCCGTCTTTCTATCCTCCCAGTGGCCAGGATCCAGTAAAAACCGAGATATATAGGTGATTTATATGATCAATAATAGGCTATTGATAATCAACAATGGCTGTAGAGGGAATGCATGTATGTATGCAATGTATTTTCAACTTTGGGAAGGTGAAAATATGTTTGGAGACTTTACTTAAGAAAAATTTTTCTTTACAAACCTTATTGACATTAGGATTACCCACGTTTTTCAAGCACTTGAACTCACTCAGCGATCAGCCAGCAAGAAAGAGGATGTGTGTCTGGACAGTGAAGCAGCAGGCCAGCAGCTATGTGCTTTATTCTCACAAAAGACCCGTGGTGGTTACAATTACAGTATGCTGCCATTAGCCCAACAAAATTATTGGTGAGTTAACTAAGGTATTCGTGAGATGATATAGTTGTGTGTGTGTATTTAAGAAATGAATAATGTGAAATATATTAGTGATGCAGCCTCCCGCTAGCATAGCACCGTTAGCATGAGGCTTGTGCTGGCTAGCTTCACAGGTAACTTTTAGCAGTAATTGTAGCGGTGGCTAAATAAAGTGAGTGTTTATAGACACCAAACCATATGTGAACACATGTAAGCATTTTCCATATTCAAAGTGCACGTTGCTATTCCAGGCTAAAATGGGCTTAAGCTGAGCATGTGTTGTGTAGAATGGTCATAGAGATACATGTTTTTTGAATGAAAAAATAGTGTCATCTTGTTAAAGGTTCAGTGAGAATTTTATTTGATTAAGGTACCAAAGATATTTCATTTTCAGCAATGCAATGCATTATGTTATAATAATATATAATGTGGAACCGTAATGCTATGCTATAAGGATTTAGATAAAGGAAACAAAAATGCATCTGAACTGTTAACTGATTATTTAAATTTTTTCCATGTACATCAACTTGGTGATTAGACAAGATTCTTGGATTCCAGCCCAACTGCTTCATTTGGAGAGGAGCACCCAGGCCTGGAGTGGCCAGCAAACCCAAGAACTGGATCTAAAGAGAGCGAGAGATTATAAATGAGGGTCACCCCTCAACTGATCTTTCGAGTATAAATAAAGGTTACATGAAATACATATGTGTTCATTCAAATAACAATGATAGGGCCATGTTAAACTAGTGTTTAGTCACAAGAGAGTGATCATTATTTAGTTGTATCTTCAGTCCATGATTAAAAATGGAACTGTTATGTTCTTTGTGTATTTTATTTTTGTTTATGTTGCAACAATGATATACACTTCAAGGAAGAGAGTAGAAAATACATATTTACCTGCTAAACCTAACTGTTGATTCAGTGTGTTTCACCATTGCTGTTAGTAATCCATGTCCTCCTGTTTGTTACTTTCAGAGAAAATCATTAAACTGGATATAATTTGTTGAAGAAACTATTTTGGAGTTCTTTGACGGTATTCATGTCAAATGTGAGAGCCGTGTTTCCAAATAAAACAAAAGATTCTAAATAAAATAACATTTTCTTTCTTTTTTAAATTGTGACTGAATTGTGTTGATAACAGATTGTTGTCATGAATTGATTTCCAGTTGGAAATATTTTAGTATGTTTAATATTGTTATTATAGAGAATGTACACGGGTCACAAAGAGCAATGTTGATTGATGGATTGTACTTAGGTAATCCTTATTCAGCACTATTTTGCATTTATTAAGTGTAACAAGTGATGAATGGTTCCCACTTTACAATAAGGGTCACAAATAACATTAAGAAATGGTTAATTATGCTCAAGTGATGCTTAATCAGCACTAGTATGCCTTTATTAGGTGTTAATTCATGAGAAATGGTTCTCACTTTACAATAAGGGTCACAAAGTCCATTAGTAAATGGTTAATTACACTTAAGTAATGCCTATTCAGCACTGGTGTGCATTTATTAAGTGTTACTTAATGGATAAATGGTTCCCACTTTACAATAAGGGTCACAAAGAGCATTAATAAATGGTTAATTATGCTTAAGTAATGTTACAAAAATGACATTTGTTAACAGTTAATTAATGCTTATTATTATATTAATCAACTGTTGGTTCATTCTTAATTAATGGGTTAACTAAGGTTAATATAGAATATTTATAAACAGTACATAATGTAGTAATTAATACCTTAGTTAACATGAATACCATTAGTAAATGCTTACTAGACACATTATTTAACAGTTAACTAATGGTTAGTTAAACCTTATTAAGCATTAACTAACCATTAATTAATGTACCCTTACTGTAAAGTGTTACCATTTGTCTGACTGGTCATTTTTCCTATGTGTTGATGACCCATTTTTAGTTCACAAATATTTCCCAATTAAAAAATGACTTTGCTTTTGTTACAATCCATTAGTGGGCATGTTTTGATATACGTGTCTCTAAGTAATTAAGGCAACAATAAATGGAAGGATGGAATTCTATAGTAGATCCTGCAGCTAGAACAAAAACAAGATGATATCAATAGTAGAAATCAGTGGCGTGGAATAACATCTTCAAAAGTAAAGGCTGAGAGCTGGTTATAGAAACTTCAATCAGAATATTTAAAATATGGAAGATATTGCTTGTGGGATATGAGCAACCAGCTGTGTGTACAGTAATATTCAGGAGCAAATGCCAGAACATTTTATTTTTGACAAGCATGGTGTGTGTGTGTGTGTGTGTGTGGTGAGTGAAAGAGGAGTGAAAGAGCATCGGGAGCTTCCTCCCACACACAGCTGCTGTATCGATCTGCATGACAGCAATTCCAAGCTCCAAGTTTGGCCGGAAGGATATTCTGACAGTTTTTTCATGCAGTGGCATGCCTATCAGTCACACACTTTGTATGTGTCTTGTTATAACATAACAAGACACATACAGACACAACAGTTTTCCCGCGGCCATGAAAAAAAACAGTTGAGAATATTTACTGAGGCTTTTAAACAGGTCTGTGGTAGAGCAGATGGCAATAACCAAGTAAAGAAAATAACACGCCACAAAACCTGTTTAATATGCGACTTGGACCAAGGTGACGTAAAGTCAAATTTTCATAGCCATAACATTTAACTGTGTTGTGTCATTGGCTTTACGTGATTTACAGGGTTTAGACTAACCCAGGCAGACTTGGTTTGTGTCAATTCTGCAGCCTGCCAGTATTTGTCAATTGTAAAATGTGAATTTTGAAAAGCAATTCCAACAAACTTACCCATTATAAAAGGAGAAGTAAGCGATATCTTTTTTGTTAAGATACCTCTTTAATCACTCCATATTCATACAGAAATAACTCTGTGTCAGTGAATCTCCATCGTGGCACTATCTGACGAAGACTGCTGTGTGTTAATGTGGTGGTGATGTAGGGACGAGGGAGGGGACTGCTAACTCCAGTCGCTGACAGGAAGTTAAATAAAAGGACCATATCACTCACTTATCCCTTAATGTCTATAGGACAAGCCCTCATCAGGTGCTAATGTATCAACTAATGTGTCCTCTTTATGGTTGCAATTAATGCTAACTTTCATGATCAATTAATCTGCATTGTTTTTTCAATATTCGATATATTTTGAGTCTGCAAAATATATGAACAATTTCCTAGTGCACCAGAATTAATTGACAATCGCTTGCTACGCGAAGATATGTTACACAGTTTAATGAAACTTGTTGCAGATAATCTTTTCTCATGGTTGACTTATCAGCCATAAGCAGTTGTTGCATCTGTTGTTCTCTTGTTCCTTCCTATTGTGTGATGGTCAGATGGACCTAAACCAGCAAAGACTACAAAAGGCACTGTGCTCTTATGATGAATCAATTTCAAACGTAGCTGATCTATATTTGAATTTTGGGCTTGACCTTTGCTGCGAGGCTGAATCAATTTCGAATGAAGATATAAGGGAAGAACTCTGCTGTGTGTTATTCTTATCAGGGTGGATTGAGCTTTAAATATTTCAAAACAAATAGGGGTTTAGATTTGTTGGCTCCATGCTTACTTTTAGACTGTATTTCAATGGATCTTGACAAGGGGTAATGTTTCTACTTTTTAATGTGTTTGCGTTTCTCTGTTGTCAATAACAGCTTTCTTTCTTTCTTTCTTTCTTTCTTTCTTTCTTTCTTTCTTTCTTTCTTTCTTTCTTTCTGGTAGCTTGTTAATATAAGATAAGAGAAGAATTGATTGACTCCACTTGTGTTTCTGCTTACAGTAAAAAGAAAAAAAGAAAAGGCATTTTCTCAATCCCTATACGCTACGTATCAACCACAAATGTGACTGATCCCTTTCTAGATATTCCACTAGTTCAGAATATTAGCTTAACACAAACAATGACAAGGGGCAAATGTCATGTGTCCTTATGACCACTGTTACACCACTATTCGGTGCTTTCAGCCTTTTCTGTAGCAGACAGAGCTGCACAAAGTGTGACAGTGGCAGACAGCCTGAGCTATTTGAAACCTCAACCTGTAGGCAGCAGATCCCAGAGGCAGCCGCACACAGCTCAGAGACTGGGAGGCCTTCACAAGTGTGAGTAACAGTTGTGAAATACAGTCACTGTCTGGAAGCCTGTCGAAAAGGTGAGCCTTTAGTAGATGTCCTAAGTAGGGATGGGCATTTTAAGAAATTCAATTAATCGATCATCGGGAAAATTAACGAGCAATTATCGAGCAATCGTTATCTTTTTTTACATATAAATGCCAACAGAACATCCAAAATACAGCGTTTTTACCATAGACTGTATACAAGAGGTTTTTACTCAATTACATCTTTATTCCAAGATCTTCTAGGCAAACAAATATATTAAGACAAGGCAACTTTTTAAAATAAAATAATAAAATGCGGCGCTGGTTAAAGCCTGAGGCTATGAGCCAATGCTGCGATACCTTTCAAGATTAAACACATATGCGCCTCCTAAGATGCTGCCAACGACTGCATAAGGGCACGGCACGTTTCTCTGAGTGGTAAAGGACCTAACGTTACTTCATCTAATAAACAAAATGTGCAAATGAGTTCCCCGATGAAGGCGAAGTAGGAAAGCATAGATGCTAAAGTTAGCCGCTAATGCTAGCGGCGCTAACGTGAGACGTTAAACAGGGTCGGATGTAGGCTTCAATGTACAAGCGGTACATAATTCGGTTTGTTTAAGTGTTGTACAAGGTTTCACAATGCTTAATGAACATAGTTATTTTCGGTTCTAAAGCTGTCCGATGCCAAACTTCGCCCTGTTTAAGTTTTGCCATCTACGGCAGCTCGCAGGCTACTGCCTGCGCCTGTTATGTTGTCTCCTACTACTAGGTAAGTATCTCCCCCTGCTGGTAGGATGTTTAATTGCTGCCCATACAGTCTGTATTGCTGTGCTGCCGGACTCACACTGCGCAACACAACGGCTATATGATCGATAACAATTTCACGTGATCGACAATATTCTTAACGAGCAATGATCGATTAATCGATTAATTATGCCCATCCCTAGTCCTAAGTGTCTAGGTATAAAGATGTTCACAGCGCTGAAGCTGCCACCCATTAGTGTCCAGGCCGCTGAGCTGACACAATACTACATAAGAGTTCAGAGAGACAGAGGAAACACAGTGAGGAAACTAGCAGCAGACATACATTGCTCCTGATGTTGGGCTGTGAAATAGAATATGTTATAATAATGCATGGGACAATGGATTGGTCAATTCTGCTCGTGAAGTTTTCAATTCAATTTCTAAATAATAAGATCATTAGTTATTTGTAGATAGACATTTATAATACACCTATTTTGACATGACCGTGTGGCTGTTGGTAGTTTGGTCCACAACTTTGGTCCAGATTTAAATATATTTTGACAACTTTTTATATGGTCTGACATTTTGTACAAGCATTCATGGTCCCCAGAGAACGAACCCTAATTTTGTGATCCACTGAGTTTTTTGCCTATAGCACCATTATGATGTATGATGAAACTTTTTTTCATACATTCTAGTGCCCCCTCAGGATGGTTTGTAATAACTTTTGTTATCCCCAAACTTCTCATCTAGTGCCAGGTTAAAATGTGTATTTGCCCTTTATGACAGCACCTGCCTCAGCTGTGCTTTGCATGTAGTGCTAAATAACAACGGTTACCAAGCTAACATGCCAAACTTAATGGTAAAAAGGATTAACATTATACCTGCTAATGATAGCATGCTTAGTTTAGCGATTAGCTCAAAGCACCATGCACACAGAGAAATGGAGGTATCATTTCCGTACCTAAAGGTACATTTTTCAGAAAAGTACCCTGTAAGGTACTGAAATGGTCCTGAAGGTGACAACTGTGTACCTTTGTTTGATTTTTAAGGTACAAAAGCATTGCTGCCGTCAATGGGTACAAAATTGTACTTTAAAAAGCTTGAGGTACAGGCAATCAATGTAGCAACCAGTGATCTAAATAGAGAATTGTTCCCCCTCTCTCAATACATGTAACATTTAAAAAATATGAGGAAACTTTTTCAATTAATAAATCATTAATAAATGATTATTAATCCAAATCCACTCCTTGCCCTGATTTAATTTTTAAATGGAATTAACTAGCCCTAGGCTATGATAACATAAAGTTGTATGTTAATGCATAATATATGTACACTGTAAACTGTTCAAATATATATTTCGAAAATGATACTGAACAAGTAGCCCTCAGCATTTTGTTTAGTGCCCCCTGATCTATAGGTTAAAATAATCAAAACAAATGTTTTTCAGGTTGTGGTTACATTGCATTTCAATTAGCCAACAGTGTTTACTCTGGTAGGCTGCATAATGGCGCCCGATGTTGTCCCGTAAAAATCACATAAGAAAATAAATTTCGGCTCTCAATGTGGCTGGTTAAGGTCCGCTGCGCCATCCAAACCACCATGCTTCATTTTTCATCGTTTGAGTGCTTTTCTACTATGATGTGGAAAAGCAAAGCTACGCCTGCTGCGCCCGGAGCGCCGCCGTGTGTGTGTGTGTGTGTGTGTGTGTGTGTGTGTGTGTGTGTGTGTGTGTGTGTGTACGTGTGCCGCTGCCCTCGCAGACGGGACACAGTCACCGCCAAGTCAACCCGAGGCACCACTACGGACATAAAGTAGGGCACACAGGTGCAGCTCGTCCAGCTCTGAATTGAGCGGAGGGATTTTGTCAGTTGGAGTCACTCCGCGCCTCCGCGCGCATTCAATGCCTCTCGTCCAATGAAATTACTCGGAAACTAACGTGTACAACTGTGGATCGTCTGGTTCATTTCTGTCAAGTCAGTGGCTATGGATATGATGACAGCATGGCGACCAACAATTTATCGACCCTATCAACGGAGCAATTTATAAAAAAATGTTCGGAAGCAGGAATTAACAGAGAGCAGAAAATTCAGGGGTAAGTAAATGGTTGTAACATTTTTTTTAGCAAGCTAACTTTAGACATTCAGTGTGGCGGAGCTCAAAGGGTGCGCAAACACCAACCACATAGCAACGGTTGTTCGGCAAAGTGTCCATTGTGCCTTAACGGTAGCCCTTTTAGCTCTGTTAAGCTAACTAACCTGGCCTACAAGGGCCAACAAGAGTCAGTTATCAAATAAGATGGTGGTAGCTAAATAAAACGAAGGGAAGTCGAATGTTCATTTGCCGCCCACATTGCAATGAGTCAAAGCCGTTGAAAAACGTCAATATTTGCCTTTTTAAATGTTAGCTAGCTACATCAAGCACATTTAGTCATACTCTGTATTTGAAAATGCCTACATTGCAATTAGTAAAATCTGTTAAATCGTCAATAGCTGCCTTAAATGTTAGCTAGCTACATCAAGCACATTTTAGTCTCACTCTGAATTTAAAAATGGGTTGCACTACCCAAGTTGGCAGGGGCACCAGTATTGGCGCGGTCTAATGGAGCCCCTGCCAACTTGGGTAGTGAAACCTGTTTTTGCTGTGGCAGGTCTGTTATTAGCCTCGTTTGAGATGTCGCCGTCTTGCTAAGACCTGCGCAACTATGACGCTCGGCTTGCTGAGCGCACAGCATTTTTGCAGCATTTTTGTTGTGCGCTCAGCAAGACGCGCGTCATAGTTGCGCAGGTCTTGCTCAGACCTGGGTAAGTCGAACGAGGCTAATGTTACATCCATGTGAACCAACTGGCATTGCTAGCTTTGACAGCTTTAAGAAAAAAATCTCTCACGGTAACGTCGTGCTTGGGTATATAGTATTTCTATTTTACCATTTTGTATTGTGAATTCCGTGATAAATATATAAAATTGTATTCGGGACAGCCCAACCTTACAAAGACTAAACATTTTTTTTGTCAGTTAATTGAATGTGAAAATAACAGCAGCCCAACTCTACCATTTCCAACGTTTGTCTTTTCCTCAACACATTTATTTGCAGGGATGCTTGAAAAATGTGTGCTTGTTGAAAGTATTGTCCCATAACGGTGTTTTAATTGTGCATGTGTTTGTGTTTTATCTCAGATTATCATGTGGATGGGGAAACGGTTAACTTAGGACTCACTGAATCCATGGTGGGGCACCTATTTGATGGTTCTTTCAAAAAGCAACTACAATTTAGACAGTTTGTCACTGCACATCAGCACAAGGAGGGTCTCGTGCAAGAGCCAGTCAATTCTAACTCCACTGAGGAGCACCAGCCACAGCCACTTTCACAGATCCAAGGTAAGATAAGTGCATCACTATGAGGCTTTAAAGGGAGAGATGCTTGTCACTATCACTTTTTGTTAAAATCAGTAAATATCTCCATGACCCAGCTACCTGTCAGTAGAGCTGCAACGATTAATCGACGAATCGATTATTAATCGATTACTAAAATAATCGCCAACTATTTTGATAATCGATTAATCGTTTCAAGTAATTTTTTAATAAAACATTTCCAAATTCTCTGATTTCTGCTTCTCAAATGTGAATATGTTCTGGTTTCTTTAATCCTATTATGACAGTAAACTGAAATATCTGTGTGTTTTGGACATAAAAATACATTTGAGGACGTCAACATGGGCTTTGGAAAATTGATCAACATTTTTCACCATTTTCTGACATTTTACCAAAACACTAATCGATTAATAATCGATTAATCGAGAAAATAATCGACAGATTAATCGATTATCAAAATAATCGTTAGTTGCAGCCCTACCTGTCAATACTGTGTTTGTGTTCATGTACACTGAAAAAAAATGCAGTCTTATTGCCTATGCTCTGTAAACGGGCATGTTGCTTGCTATGGTGGACCCCGTTTGTTTTACCCATTTACAGAGCCTAGGCTGTGTATTAAAGGGGACGTATGATGTGAATTGCACTATTTTAATGTTTTTAAACCTACATATGACCCGAGGGGGTCCCCGTGGGCTCATAGCGTATCAAAACACACCCCCACCTCTCCTCTTCTCACTCCCTCCCTTTCTGAAGACAGCCTCAAATCACACTGTTGCGCGGGAAATCCGTGGTACACGTCATCTACTGAATCCACAAGCATAACCACACCCTCTGCTCTAGGCTGAGTCCGCCTCCACAGTCTGTCCACAGTGGAATATATCAAACGGCCGGGCAGTCGAGCCAGAGTTAGCTTGCTTCTGTAACATTTATCGAAGTATTAGCTCTTCACTAGGATAACATTAGAAGCGCGGGCAAGCTACAGGGAGACTAGTATGCTGCTGCCAGGCAGACTGAGCTTCACACACACCCGGGGAGCAAGCCGCAGACCTCCGCGCTGAAAACTATTTTCTGTCCGAGACTTTTTTTCACTTATCTGGCCTTGCACCTGGCAGAGACCTGGGGTTTTCCTGCTCTGGGCTCCCCGGGCGTGTGTCTAGCTTCTCCCGGTGCACATCGGGTACCGAATTACAAAACACAAAGTAATACGCACGTAATTATGGTTAAAGTGCGCTATTTGTATATCAGTGAAGGTACAGATGAAGGGTAAGGTGTGCTTAGTGAGTTACATAAGTTCTTCAGCATGAACGGCCTACCCGAGAAATTAGCATTGTGCTTTTGCCACTGTAGACTTTATTAAAAAAATATCACAAGGTGCCCCAGATGTGGACATGTATGTTAGAAACAGATAAACACGATTTACATTGACGATGTTTTTAGTGGTAAAAACCCGGATAGAAGTTAAAATATTAGGTTGAGAGCGCAGTTGGTTGCTAACTCAGCTACTGTGAACAGACTTCCACCATTCAAACTAAGAGTTGTAGTTAAACAGCGCATTTATTTCCAATATCGAGCAGGCTGCCGCTGAGAACATATAACATGGTATGAGAAATGACATGCGGCTCTTTATAAACGGTCTGTTAGTATATTTAAACCCACAACAAACCATAATGGCCATTACAACGACAGATAGCTCCGCGCTAAGCTAACTAGCTGGCGCGCATGTTAGCATTGTTAGCTCGTATGATCTCAAGCAGAACAGACAGCGGAGACTCCGAAAAAACATTAACGGCGGTTTAAAACGGCCCATTAAACCCATGACCAGCTATACTTTCACTTTGGTTGTCACTATCATTAGACATGGTGACAAAGCTCTGAGAATCTACACCGGTCTTCTTTTATACATCCATGGCTGGCTGCGGGCTGCACACGAAGCTCTGGTGAATAAACGTTGCCATAGCAACATTAGGCTGTGGGCTGGAGGAGTGGCCACGGGAGCGGCCAGCGTCCCAGCGTCTCTGGATGGGCGGGGTTAGCAGCAGCTCACTTGTATACAGAGAATCAGGCCAGTGCTCAGAATAGGCACAAACTGGCAATCGGAGATATGACAATATGCAGGATCTGGGCGTTTTTTTCAGCATATAGGTACATAAAAACCTACTAGAGACTTCGCAGAACACATAAAATAGTCAGAAAAGAGCATAATATGGGCTCTTTAACATTAGCTCTTTGACAGGTAGGCTGGGGAATGTGAATTCAACAATATTTTCTATATAATGTGACGCTGTAGCCATAAAACAAAGGCATATTCGCTTAACAGCAGATATGCATTACAGATGTGACACTGCTACAATTGTAAAGGTGAAACTCTGAAAATTGGAATATCTTGTAAAAGTCCATTAAAACATGAAACTTTCATATATTCTAGATTCATTATTCCACGTAAAGTGAAATAAGTGAAGACTGTTTTGTTTTACTTTTGATGATCACAGCTCATGGAATTAAACAATACAGTATCTGGGAAACATTACAACATGACATTATTACACCATGTGAGAAAAGATTTAAAATAAAAAATTAGGACATTCTGAAAATGTTTTTTATTCTAGATTTATAAATAAATAAAAAAGTATAGTGAATGTAGAACATATGAAACTTTCACCGTAAGAATTAAGAATTAAATCTGTATCTTATATGGAAAAAGATGTTTTTCAAAATATTAAGCTACCTTAGGAGAAAGACAAAAGATATAAAAATAAAAAATAAGGTACAGGGCAAAATGTTCTTTTAACAAAATTAAAATATAATTATTATTGTTCTGATGATATTGGTTGTCTTCTCATTTGCATGGGGTGTGGTTCTAGATTTATTACCAAGCTCTTAAGTTTCTGAGTGAGCAGGAAGAACAGGCCTTAACTTAGACATAGCTGGTTGAGGAATTTCTATTGAATGATGTTTTAGCTGCCTCTTTAAAATGTAGTTTATTTTATAGGTTGTCACATACTGTGGACATATTATGCCTTTCTGCACTAATGTCATCTTGTTGTCTTGCAGCAGTGAAGTAACTCGCAACCGAATTCCTCTGGGGATTGGCATTCCGAAATTCCCGCTCGATGTTCAATCAAAGCTCGATGCTGGGGGAGTGGGACCGTGTGTGCAAAAGTTACGCAACAACATAATCAGAGGCTTGTATGAAATGGTTGCAGAATATACACTGTAAGTACTTACAACCACTTCTGCTAATACAACTTGACTACTTGCTGCCTTCATTGATTGTGAATTGATCTTAAGACAAAACTAAGGGATTGACTTTGAGTTTGTTCCTAACTTTGAGCTAGGTATCCAACCAATGCAGAATACACCCAGGTTGTCAAGGCGCTGGTTGTGAAATATCCTTTTCTAAGAGATGTGACGGGGAACGGCTATGTAAGTTGTATTTTTTTAAAATAGTTTTTAGTAAAAATGTAATGTTTGTTTGTAAAACAGTATTGTTACTCATTCCTTACTTGCTGCAATATAACAGTGTGTCAAATGTGTTTAATTTTTACTAGCACACCTGGCACATGTCCCTCAAACGTAAATTCAAGGCTGAACGTGCACCTCTTGTAAACGACTGTGAAGTAAGGAAGGTGAAGGAGAAGTTTGGCAACAAAAAGCAGTCTGAATCCACTACGGCATCTGCTGGTTCAGCACAGATGCTCCGCGGTCGGATGTCAGCAAGTCTTACTGATGTAAGTCCATAGGATATTGTTTGTCAACCAGTACTGTATTAGTGTACAATGAGTGCACTGACTTTTAGCATCTATCTGTCCTTTTTGCCAAAGGAAATTGGTGTTGGCGAGGACTCCAGCACAATTGAGGCTCATGTGAATGTGCTACAAAACGAATACCTGAAGACCCAACCAGACATGTCTACTGTCCATGACCGGATGGTCCGAACATTTCCGTGGAGAAGACGTGAGATTATGGAAGGAATGACTGTAGAGGATGTTCTAATTAAATATCCACACCTGAGGATGCCTGCTGAAGTGAGTGGAAATGCCGAACTGTTACAGTGGAGTTTTGTCAATCTATATGTAATTATTTTGGATATTAGAAATTGAAGTGAAGTCAAACTGTTAGGTTATATAGGTAAGGTAATACAGTTTTCAAATAGTTTTTCATTATATATTTTCAAGGCAGTATGATAACTTTATTCATAGCTCCCAATTAAGTTTGTTTATAGTGTGGAGAGTTGGTTTAAGTGTTTCTTTAGTGATATGTGCTCATTATAGGCTATGACAGTAAAGCCGTAGAGACACCCTTAACTGTGATGAGTACATATATTGGACAGAAGTGAGGTATTGCTTTTATAAAACAGAAGTATGCCAATACACACTACTTCAGTTTAAAAAATCGTATTTTATGAAAAAAAAGTATAAAGTGCTATACGTGTGTTCTACAGCTTTTCAACGAGGTTGACCGGATTCATCAATCACAAAAAGGCTTTGGTGATCGCTTCAGGGAGGGGTTCGCCAATGTACTGACAAATGTTCTTCAACTTGCCAAGGGAAAATCTCCCATAGCAAAACAGTACAACGAAACAAGACAAGATGCCCTTGCTGAAGATGTACCAGGTAGTGATGATCACCTTGCTTATTAACCTGATGTAATTAGATTTCTGTAATAACCAGCAGGTGCAGTTGAAAATGCATGCGATTGTGAAAGTAGTATATTTTTATGTGTTGCAGGAATCGACTTCAGGGCCGGACTGATCCTGTTGCCACTAATCTTCAAAGAAAAGGTGGAACACTTCATTACAATGGGAGAGGTAAGCGTCTGGATTATCCAACGATATGACTGCTAGTAGACCTTGCATAAAAATATGCACAGAAAGTAATTGTTTACTTTTTCATATAATAGGATGCAAATTTCTTGTCAGGGGCAACAAAAATTTCAACTTTTTTCCCCCCCAAGAAAAATATAACAAATAAATAAATAACATAGGACTCTAATAGAACTGTTGACAAATTTGATTTGATTGCAATAAAAGTGCCAATGAGTTCACAAATTGACTGATTGGTAACAAATTATAATCATTCCCTTTTGCATGTTTTCCTTTCATGTAGGGCGACCCTGCTACACCCTATCCTACCATAAGACTGCTGGATAATGACTGGAAAATGGCGATTGCCGGAAGAGCGTTGAACGTGGTGAAAGTCGACGGAGTAGACGTGTGCCAGTGCACGGGCATTGAAGACGGTTTCATCACAGCCTTCAGTATGCATTTTGTTTTCAACATTGCATACCCACTGCACCTGAAAAATACTCTGACCTTCCTTCAGAGGCGCATTGTCAGTATTGTAGAAGAGGGCGAGAAGACACTGCCAGTGACTGTACTACGTGTGATCAATCTTCTGTGCTAAACCATTATGCCTCCGATGCACCAGTGCCCTATGTGTCCTCGAAGGACATTTACGCTGTTCAAGTTGATGCAACATGTTGGCATTGTTCATGCCCATCAACCAAATTTTAACGTCACCTGCGGTTTAGGTGATTGCCGGTCAACTTTTACCAAATATCATTCTTTTAGAAAACATGTGTACAGAAAGCACAGACACTTTGTATTTAGACCTGAAAATACAAATGACCGTCCCATTCAAGAGTCCTCAGTGCAGCAGGGAAGTTCAATGACTGATCCAAGTGGTTCGGATCCCGAAACGTTTAAGCCCAATTTAGACAATTTATTGGAGGATTTCAGAGATAATCTGTTTGGATTTATTCTTAAATGCAGAGAGATAAACCTTCTACATTTGTCAGTACAACAAGACATCACCAATGATGTCAAATTTCTATTTTGTTTTTTCAAAGAAAACTATGATTTGTTTATTTCTCACCATCTTTTTTTGTGGGTGCTGTGCTGTAAAATGTTAATCCCAGTTTGCTTTGACTCACATTTTCATGCTTATAATGTAAAATTAGACAGTGACTGGATTTTGATTAAACCTGGTCTTGAACTTGACCATACATCACTGAACACATATACAGTTGATGATAACTTGTTTGTTGCGCTTAAACATTTTGTTTAAATGCTTGCTAGATAAGTTTTCCATTTAACACTGATTTTGAATGCTCATTCCATTTGAACTGTTAAATGAGTTAAATGAGGAAAATTGGTTGATTGAAACATTTTGTGCTTGCTAGATCATTTCCCCTGCTTTACACCTGCAATGTTTTCCATTTAAATGTAAAAACTGATTTATGAACGGCTCATCGAGCCTGATGCTTTCAGTTTTAACCGTTAAATGTTAAAGACTGATGAATTGAAACTGTAAAAATAAATGTAAAATAAAAGAATGTATTTTGAAAAATTACAAATGGTTTTATATTTGAATACACTTTTGCCGCCATAAGGTACACAGTGGCCTGTCCCCCCAGCAGTACCTCATAAGGGACAAATTATGTACCTTTCCAATGGGTACATTTTTGTTCCAGGACATAAAGGTACATTTTTGTCACAAGGGGTACAGAAATGTTCTTTTAGAGGTACAAATTAGAAGGTACAAATATGTACCTGTATTTAAGGTACAGTGTTGTACCCTGATAGGGTACTGTGGGGGGGACAAAGGGTTTGTACCTTTTTAGGACCAATCCCGTACCTCTATTTCTTAGTGTGTGGTTCCTAACTAGTCTCACAGAAACTCTATCATAGCTGAGGACTTGTTGGGCTGAACAGCAGCTGGAGATGCTAAAAGGTTTTGCCAGTCAAGTCATACAATCTGCTGCCTGTTGGAAGGCAATGTCAAAAATTTTCATGTTCATTCAATGATGTCATGCTGATTTCAGTCAGCCAGTAAGTGTTCAGTGTGGGCAAACATCCTGGCAGGTCCCACAATAGGCCTACACGTTGTTGTTAAATTTAGAAATGCCCAGAAGCAATGGCCGGAAATGTAGTTTACTGACAGTAAATGGACTGTTAAAGACACAGCTTAAGCATTTGCATCCCAAGTTCCCTTTAGACGAGACAGCGGTGGGAAAAAGCTCGCTTTGGCAGGTTGTCAGTTTACAGAGGGCCCAATTCACATTGTAATGTATTATTCCCACTTAAAATCTAACCCTCTATCACTGTGGGCTTAACAGCAATTCTTTGTGGGATTAGATCACACAACAAAATCCTATCCGCATTTTACAGCAGTTTCACGATCAAGCCAGTGGGTTGCCTTTTAAATGTCATGTGAGGATCTTGTTAAATATCACAGGCCTTTATCTCCACTGTCTCGAGCCGCTAATAATGGTGTGGTGGTGGGTTGGGGGGCAGTGCACTCGTCTAATGGCTCGTCTTTCCGTGCTGTAGTTCCTTCCAGAAATTCAGTTGGGTTTCTCGACGATTTTTGAAAATACAAGCGGCAGCATGGTCAACTGAACACATCAAAAGCCTGTTACCATCCAGCCTCTGTATGTGTCTTATATACATGTGTCGTTCTTGTCCTTTTTTTGTCCAAAATGTTCCAACACCAATTTCAGTGTGTTTTCCATCATGGTGTTGCGTGTGTCTTTCGTTCCCTCCCATCACAGCGTGCCTCATTGAACCTGCATTGTCTTTCCAGGTGGCGAGCGTAACTGTGGAGTACATGAGCTGATCTGCGTCAGAAAAGGTAGGGGCAGATCAGCGCTCTGAGAGGTTTGAACCTATGTCCTCCCCCCACACCCCACCTTTCCCCATCAGCATTGTCAACTGTTAACATTGTCCCTGTTCTCCTCTACCGTTGTGTTGTGTGCTGCCTTCACTGTTTGCTGTGCTGTGCTGTTTTTTTAGCCTTGTTTTGTTGTATGTGCTCATTGCTTTTGTTATTTTTTTTTCTCAGAGATGTCGACTGAAAATGTGTACATTTTATGGGGGTTGGTTGAGGCTGAGTGTGGTATAAATGAAAGAAAACTGTATATGTGCTTATTTAAGTCAAATGCATAGTTCTGGCGGAGACTTTAGAGCTTTAGTTAGACTATAGTACGGTTTTGTCCAGATGTTTGCCTAACAAGTCAAAATCTGACTTGAAATATCTTTATATGGGGTGCTTTGGGCGTAGTTGGTAGAGTGCGTACCACATGGGCTCAGTCCTTATAGCAGCGGACAGCGAGTTCGAATCAGACCTGCGGCCGTTTACAGCAAGTCATTCCCTCTCTCTCTATCCCCATTTCCACTCTGTACTTTCTGCTTTCCCACTGTCGAATAAAGGTTAAAACACGTAAGAAATATCTTTGAATATGTAAACACTTAGGATTAAAGTAAATATTTTGAACATTCTGGGAATCACAAATGGGCATCAGCTTAAACGTACAAAAAAATAAGTACTGGTAATAATATGGTAACCTATTTGAGTTACGTTACATCAAAAATAATTTCTTAATAAGACATTACCTTATTAAATGTTGCCCATATTGTGCTTTTACAGATAAAAAACAACACTAGTAACTTTAATGTAGAACATTAGAAATGGTGTAAACACTGTAAGTAATAAGTAAGGAGTCTGTACAAAACGATTTTACTCTTTAATTTCCCAATCTTTTTTGTAATAATACTTTGAAGTTAAATGATACCCTAGATCATATTATTGCACTGCAACTCATTTTACCCAGTTTTTCTGTCTTGTTACCAAGCAACAATTTATGTGACCCATAACTGGTAAAGAGCCACTGACACTGTCATTTATTAAATCATCTCTGCTTGCCCACTGTGCAATTTTTTTTTATATGCAATGTAATTAACTACACTGTAATTTGAAGGCTGGAATCTGAGTGTGGTACGGTTGCACCATTTTGTATTTTTGATTAATTAACTTTGTAAACAAGGCTTGAATAGCTTAACCACATTCCACTCTGTGTGTAATGTGGTTATAATTAGCTAAATTTACTTTTAAATGACGTGTTCTACCCCTTGCCGTGTCACAAAATTGAATGGCCATCATTTTTCTTTGATGTGACTGCATGTATTGAAGGTCACGATGGTGTAGTTGTGTAATAACAGGCTTTTTAGAAAATCAGGCAGGTTGAATTAAGCATCATGTTCAGTCAGAGTCCTCTGTGCCTCTCTTTGCTGTGGCAAAATTAATATTCTGGATAGAGATGAGTCTCTTTTTAACAAATAAAAACATGCAAAAAATAGATTGAAAGGATGCTCATCATCATCACAGTGCATGAGCCAAATGAATGGTCTGGTTGTGTAACAGTGCGTGTGTTTCATAATTTGGATTATCCCATTTGTTTTTTGTTGAAAATGATTCCAGAGGTGTGTGTGTGATTGTGTGTGTGTGTGTGTGTGTGTGTGCGTTTGCGTGTGTGGACAGGTTTGTGGCTACCCAGTGGGTGTTGTGCTTGAAGCATTGTCTGAACATGTGTGGGTGTGTGTGTGTGTATGTGAGGTGATGTGGTGAGAGTGCTTATGGGCTGGCTGTGTAGAGTGTGTGGGTTCCTTTGTGGTTTTGGAATGGTATTTGTGCTTTTTGACATTCAGCATGGCAACTGTTTCCAGGGAGCAACAAAAACAATAGGGATAATAGACAAACATAAATAAATACCAAGGCAATCTGCCAGCAGTGACAATGAAGCACTCCACTTGCAGACCTTCAAGCTACAGCACATTTCAATTTGTTTTCTATATGGCAGTTGCAACGCTTCACCAACCGTCAATCCATCCATCAATTTTTCTTATTGTTGCCTAATACCTGAGTCAGGTCACCATGGCAACTGGGTCAGCCAAACCACCCAGATGTCCTTTTCCCCAGCAACATGCCCTTGCCCCTTCTTGGGGATTTTCTAACTGCTCCCGGGCATTGTGGGAAACGTAGTTCCCCCAGGGAGCCCTGTGTTAAAGGATGAGAGGATACCACTGGCTCTCACTGTCATTGTCAAATCTGTTAAGAAAAATAATTATTTTGGCAATCATCAATCAAGCTGTCAGGGGGCATGACAGGGCCTAAATAAAATAACAAGAGCATATGGGTCTTTGATTGTCTAGATTATGATGGTAAAATGATTAATAATACTGTTAAGTGGTTCTAACTAAAGCCTGTCAGTTCTGGTTAACATCAGACTGATCAAGGAACAATACCGTCCATATGTTAAACAAAAGAAAGGGTTGTGGTGTCCTTGGACCGTGGCTGGTGATTGGACAATCTTAATTGCAAACCGTTTTGGAGCCATGTCAAAATAAAAGTCCTTCTTGATCTTCAATATCTCACAGTGTCTGCTGAGTGAGACAGAGTTAAGTAAACAGGTCATCATTCTCATCCACTTCATAAGCTGCCACTTTAACACTTACTCGCAGTTTCTACCTCGAATTTTGTTGCGCCACATGAATAACAATCGATATTCCCTTCATTATAACTGATTTAGAAAAATGTCGGGTTTTACTTCCTCTGAGTGTCATTGCTCTTTTATGTCTGAGTTTCATCACATTGTGTCATATTTTTCATGTATTTAAAATTATTCATAGTCGTCATTATATAGTATAGCAGAAGATGAATCCTTTCCTTAGTTTACCGTGATCATCATCATTATGAGGGAGTAGTTATTGCGCTGTAGTAAGTCTCAAATATCTCTGTCTTGGAAAAACTGTTTTTTTTTTAAACTTTTATTTTAGTGTTTTTTTTACATATGGACAAAAAAAACAGAATAAGTAAACACATACAATACATACACAACACCCAACCCCCTCGCCCCTCCCCCCTCCCTCACATAAACAGACAAGGAATACAGAAAAAAAGTGAAATAAATAATTAAGACAAAATTATTAAGAAAATAAGCTATGGTTGTGAACTTATTGACGCCATTGGTTGCATTGTGGGAGTTGTAGTAGGACGGAGTGTTTTGGAGTATGGCCCTCACTTGAAACTAATAATTAGGAAATCTTTTAGCCTCTGTTTCTTCGATTGTGGATTATTCTTATCTTAACCTTTAAAAAAAGTATAAAAGTACAATATTATGACAATTGAGCACCACTTCAAGGCTGTATCTTTAATTTAAAATATTTAAAATCCTTATCATTTTAACTTTGATCATTTTCAAACGTTCAGTCTCGGTTTTGCCAAGTGTAAGTGGGGTTGGAGTGGAGTCAGCCAGCCACAGTTAAATAGCATATATATCCTTTTCCTTTTTTTCCTTTTCACTGCATCCCACAATCCAAACCCCTCTCACCATGCTCCAGTGGAGGGTGGACAAAATACAGAGTGGTGCACAAGTATTGCTTTTCCCATCACAAACTTTTTTGCAGAAAGGTTTGTAGGCGGTGTTTGATGGAGTGTTGTGTTCATGTATAAAGCCCTGGGTGCAGCCTGCATGTTACACTGTGAAGACAAACCTCCTATGCAACACTGAGAAACAAGTATTATTGATTGGTATTGGTCGAGTGTGTAACAACAGTTTACACTTGACCAAATTTGCTTTAATTAGAGGCTGTTTACTTCCATTGAACTTGATACTAGAGCATGGGTCCACTTTCCCTCCCTAAATTATGGAGGATGCCTGATCTATTAAGCTATAACAAAAGTGACTAGCCAGATGTGTCCCTATTTGTCGAAAAAAAAAAAACTCCAGTGACAGCACAAGATCCAGACTCTGTATAGCAGTTTGCGCTGATGCTACGCTCTGTCCACATAGATAGGCTACACACAAAACAACATTTTGCACCCCACTCTAACATGTTCCCACTGTGAGCCACTCATCCCCCCCCCCCCTGTGAGTGCCTGATATCTACAATTTTTTTTTGCCCGTGTAAAAATGTCAAATGAACTCCCTGAACTCCACTGCAGGAGTTGAAAGTCAATCTCTGCAGCTCACGTTTTGATTGCTCCTGAATGTTTGTAGATGGTCTTTGGAGTGACAATGTTCTGCTGTCTGCATATCTATTGATGTGTTTTTCCGAACCACACCGCATTGACTGACATGTGGCACTCAGTATTGCGTTTGGTGGTGAGATCTGATTTGCCCATGACGGGAGTGACGCTGCACCTGAACCTGTTGCTATGACAACCAACCAATTATGCCACTCTCCTTGGTCCCATGATGTGTGTTCCAGTGGATGACATGAGTTTTTATTCATGTGTCACCTCAGTAAAACCAAACCAAGACACACAGTCCACTCTCTAAGACGTACACCTTTAAGGTGTATTTGAGCTTCGCATTATAAACATTGTTGACTGTGTGAATGTGGACCCGGTCGTGTTGCCTTTGAACATTAAATACATTAAGTCAAACACTAATTCACATAATATAACATGGAGATAACACTAACAAGGCTGTATAGACCTGCTGTATTGGCAGGAGATATGATGATTTGCTTTATGGCCAAAAAAAGCCAACTGCAATTTTAGCATCACAGTTCACTGCCAACTGTAATTTTCTTGTTAGCTTACGTTGCTTAGTTTTTTCACACACTCAATTTTTTCCCCACAATTAATCGGAATGGTGTAATATTTTGGGAAAAACACTCGCTTTCTACCAGTAAGTGTGAAGCAATATCATACCACTGTCATGTCCTTAGCTGAATGTGAAGGTCTTGCCAGCAGGTGGTTAGCATAGCTTAGCCGCAAAAGAGGAAATGTTTACAACTAGTCTGGCTCTGTCCCAGAGAAAAATATTCCATTGACCAGCACCTGTAAAGCTTGCTAATAAACACGGTAGGCCTATATAATGTTTGGATAGTTATTTTATATAATAACTGAGGTGTAAAATGAGCAAGTTTTGGTTTTACAGGCTAGCTAACCTTCTACTGGCTGCAGCTTCATTATTGGGGACAGAGCGGTAAACAATATATGCTAAGTACCTCTCTAAAAATGTCTCTTGGTTTAGTTTCAAGTAGAAAAATCCCTTTGGACGATAAAAGCAATGTTTATTATCTATGTTTTATTTTAATTGGGTGTTTTTAATGTTTTCTTACTACAGTGTGTGCGGATATGTAAAATGCCAAACAACAACCATGGTAACTTGGTTTTTATGTGTGTCAGTCTCTCCAGAGGTGCTGGGGTTTCTGACTGCCATCGGCCTCTTCATCATCCTCATGACCTTCCTCTTCTGGTACCTCAACAACAAGTTTGCACTAGAGAACCCAGGGAGCCTTCAGTGCCTTGATGACTTCAGGAAAAAGACTGAGCAAGGTGAGCCTGCATTGACATACTGTATCTGTCCTTTTGTGTGTGTTATTTATTTCTACATGTCACATTGTGAACTAAGTGTCTGTGGTCATTCCGGCTATATGTAAACGTAAAAACCAGACTTATATACAACGTTTTGAGATTGTGTCCTTTTGGAACATTGACCCAACAAGGAGGCTTGCGTTGTCCTTTTGTCAGATATAGCCTACCTATGTACAGATACATACATGTTCCCCCTTCATCTTACAACTAAGGACCAGACTGTATCATATTAAGGCAGTCTTCTTAACTGTAGACAACACAGGTTGCTCATGTTTTCAGATAAGGCGTTATTCAACTTGCTTCACACGGTTATGACACTTTCTAAACCTCAGTGTTCTTTTCTCAGCCATAAAACCTCAAACTCACCACCTGCTGTGTCTATCTTACATATTAAAGCCACTACGAGTAACATGGCATGTTGGCGGCCCCTTTGGACAAAAGCGGTAATATTTTTACGACGCCAGCTGTCGTGAAGCTGTTTTCTAGCTTGTGCCGGGCGTGCGAAATTGGAATGATCAGGAAGCAATATAGTGCATGTCCGTGTGTTGAAAGTGTTAGGGCACCGGACTCTTTTCGGCTCCGTGAGAGTGGTTAGTGACACAGCATCAACTAATGCCAGTCAGTGCTACACACACCTGATTGCAATGAGTTGATGCAGTGTCACCTCTCACGGAGCTGAAAGATTACGTGTCCTCACAGAAAGCGAATGAACGAGAGACGGCAGTTAGTATGGATCACGATGAGGTAATGTGTTTATGTTGTTGTAAATAATGACTATGTCAGATAATGGTCATCTTATGATGCTGGTGAGGCAAAGTAAACATTATTTTAGTAGGCTACCGCTCATTAATTTAGGAGTAAACACTGCAGTCTAGGTTCGCTGCCGTGAAATTGTGTATACGTTGCTTGGCAACGCCCCCCCCGCCCGCCCTATCTCTCCCTTTTAGCTTTTCTTCATTGCATTTTCTTTTTTTTCTTTGATGGTTCAGCAGCCCCATTATCAGTTATTATGACGACAAAAACTGTCTCAAACAAGTATCCCGCTCCCCTTCCCTCACCTGGAGGGATAGGCTTCTCAAATCGTGTGGCTGCGCCACACTGAAATCTGCGTCCAATACGGATATGTGACCATAGAGCATGCACGCGTGAACCGAAAATCGGACTGGGTGTGCGACCAGACCAAATGCAACAATAAAAACTATATAAAAACGTCTTTCTTTGCACTGATGGTCTCGTTTGCTGTTAAAGGTAATTTATGATTATGGGAGGAAACATGAGGCTGTTTAAAATATATTTAAATGTTACTCGGAGCTGCTTTAATGATCATATTAGAAAAACAGGCCACTGGTCAAAAACTGTACCAAGATCCACAGGATTCTCCCCTCATTGTTAGTTACAGATATCTAACCATGGGCTCCACCCAGGTCCTTGAAAAGATAGACTCAAGTGATTTGCGTCGTGCCGACACTTCGTAACACTTATGGATCCATGCCACTGAATGCAGCATGAGGCCTGACCTCTGCATGGGGACATTTTTCACTGGCCTTTCTCAACCCGTGAGGGGATTACTGTTGGCGACAGGAGTAGGCTTGTTTACTTGTCATATGTCCACAGGGCTTCAGCGGTGTAAAAGGTTGGTGGCCCCAGGGAGGCCCCGCACAGGGAGTTACAGGCTCTACACTGAGAACGTTCAGTTATAAACAAAGGAAGGCAGTATAAAGTGGTGAGGCCATTGTTCTTGGTGTCTCCTGGTTATCTCTTCACACAATGATTGATGAACATATTAGGCTTATTTTAGATAGGTTGTGTTATATTATGACATGAAAGAAGATTTATTGTCCATTCTATGCCAAAACATTTAGTATATATATATTTATATATATATATATATATATATATATATATATATATATATATATATATATATATATATATATATATATATATATATATATTTTAAATGACAAGGCATTTGATGGATGGGGAAATGTTATACTTTATGCTCTGAAACGAAACCGACTTTACATTTACACTTAGTTTGGATAGATTTTTCAGTCTGTATGGGAAACATTAGAGCACAGCTGTGGCTTGAGTCATTTTACAGCTCTGCTGCCCCTCGCTGGGACAAATGTGCAGCTACATCTGGTGTTGCAATGGTCGGTCAAGGTAAAGGCAACAATGTTGTGGTGACTGGTTTATTTTAATACAGTGCACTGAAGGACATTTAAATACAGGGAATTACTTCACACACTGTATATATTATAAGACTTAACAATACAATTATTGGGTTTCTTTAATGATATAACAGATAATATCGATTGTATCTCCCCTATTTCCAATCATTGTTTCCCCTTTTTTCTCTTTTTCATATACATCTACATATGAGTGGGCCAAGCATTAGAAACACCTCTCCTTAGCAGTGTGAGGTGTTTCTATAAATGTTCTCTAATCCATGGTGCTTGAACTATAAGGGGATGCAAAGAATAATGTAAGAATGTCTCACTCGCTAAATGTAAACTAGCTGATACTTTGATATCGTCTTGCTTGAAAAATTTGAGGTAGACAATGTATTTCCTTATCTAGTGAGATGCAATAGTTTAAATAACAGAAATGATTTTCAAAATAAAGATGTCTCTAATGTTATTTCTTTTCAAACAGTTACCTTCTGTCAAGTTTAGCATTTGTGACACGTTTGCAGACAATATCTGGTCAAATCATTCATTTCTAGACAAATATTCTCACAACTGAAAATGGTACCTGAGGTCATGATTCTCCTTGCCTTTTTCCAAAGCATTTCAGCAGACTTCCCCATGTAATGCAGTATTGTGGCCAGTAGAGGTTGTCAGTCAGCTATTCTGTCCCACATTAACTAGGCCATCTCCATCTCTTCTCACCCCCTGAACAGACAAGGCCTACTCTGACCCTGACCTACAGGGCTCATCGTCAGACAGTGAGGATGAGCTGATGGGTCAGTATCAGGAGGCGGTCAACCGCTCACAGGGCCTCCGGGGGGGAGGAGCCAAAGCCGCTAATGCCACCGCCGCCACCAATGCTAAACACACAGGAGGCTTCACCTGGGAGAGCAGGCAGAAGTACAGCCCTCTGACCGCTGCCTATGACGGCTACAGCAGCGACGCCTCGGCTGATGACGGTTGGTTCTGTGTCTGTGAATATAAGGTGCTCCGAGGAACTTTCAGTTTTTGTTAATTCTTTCACCCCCTTTGGACAAGTGTGGTAGTGTTTTTACTACGCCAGCAGTAGTTCCTGGGTTCTTTGCACTGATGGTCTTGTTAGCTGATGATTTTTGATCATCAGAGGAAAATTTTGACTGTTTCATAAATATTTAAAAGTTCCTTGTAGCACCTGTAAATAAGAAATAGTGCTGTTATTCACTGATTGTATTTTTATGCAAGACCTTAAAGGTGGAGTCCGTGGTTTTGGAGAATGCTTGTTGTCAATTTTGTTGTTGTTGTCAGAATCAGTGGATGTCTCATCACAATCCGCTACCTGTACTCAAGAAAAAAATATGCAGTCTTAATACAGAGTGTAGGCTCTGTAAACGGTCATATTGCAAGCTAAGGTGGGCCCCCTTTGTTTACATAGCCTTTGTTTACATACCCATTTACAGAACCTCAGCTGTGTATAAACAATAGGTTATTGTTGGTTATAGATTGTTATTCAGCATGTGCACATTATGGACAGGTAGCTGATCGTGAGGAGATATTCACTGATTTTGACAACAAGCCAGTCACCAGAATCGCTGACTCCACCTTTAAAGTTAGCCGCAATTTTCTGTGTTTAAAGGTTGAGCATTGATGATCACTTACATTTTTAGTTTGTTTTTCCAAGAACACCCTTTAAAGGAAGCCTCATCAGCAGTATAGTTAGATACTGCACTTGTTTCATCAAGGCAGATATCCCCCCCCCCATATCACTGCAGTAAACGCTAGCCAAATGCACAAACTCATCTGACTGCATCTTCAAATTACAAACACAAACACCCCGCACTCACTGACACACACTGTCAATTAATCCAGAGAGGTGATCAAAGCGAATGCTCCCGTTCAGCGCACTCTCCGTGGGAGGGTTGTGCAACAGTCAACTGTCTACATAATCTGCACAGCCGCAGCCTCACACCTTACCTTCTTTTTTTGACGGATTTTTGCTTCCCATCTGCCAGACTCACCAACACAAGGGGTTCACGGTGGTGGATGGAAGGCAGTTTTTTTTCATTATTTTTTTCATTTCATCATAGACCAAGACACAGGAGAATACTAGCACTGACCTATTTGGATCACACTGTTATTCATCACAACACGTTGCTAGAAGGGTGTGCTGTTGATTTATTTGACGTTATGAAAGTGCCACTCACACTTTTTTTTGCCCCCCGACCGTGAATATTCACACAAGTAGAGAAAAGCACTTAATTAACTTTGAAACAAAACATAGGAAATAAATCAAACTGCATTGGCCCGAAAAGATATACGCTGAAGCTAAGGGGCTACTAATGAACTATGCCAAACCTTTGTACTGTATATTCAGCTTATAAACTCATTCACTACTGAGTTTCAGTTTATTTACGTAATCAATTCCTGTACCGTATATTTCAATTTTAAGGACGGAATAAGAAAAATTAAGAACAACTGTTAACTGTTAACTGTTAATGTAAACGTGGATGTTGTAATTTGCAAGAACTCATCGCAAGAGCCATTGATCGACCATTGCTTTTATATATCTACATCTGGTCCTTTTCAAAAGCGTAGAGTTGGTGCTTTTTCTGCAAACCAGATTCTGCCTTTGCACTTTTGTCTGGACACATACAAAGAAGCGAACCAGACAGGCTTGTGTTGGACATCTTCAGACACTAATCAGCCGTCTTTGTGTCTGAGAGTGTCTTCTTCAAAGGAAGAAAAAACCCAACTCTAATCACTGCCATGGTTCCCAATCGGTGAATCACGGTCTGTACCAGCTTTGTGTTGTATAAGACAGTGGGTTCCAAGGGCTGGGCGTCTGGCACAGTCTATTTAAAGCAATGTTTGAATGTGTGTAGCTGAGGGATAAATTGTGCATGACAAGCTTCTGACTCCATTAGTTAAGGAGCAACGCACTGTACAAGGTTGTGTCATTATGCAAGCGCCGCAAGAGCTGTATGTCTACTCATAACCGCTAGATGGTTCCTGTCCCCTTCAGTCTGGTCTCAGATGTATGGTGCCCAATGGTGGAACTTTAGCTTTTTTTTTTTACTGTTATCAGATTTTCAGGTCATTTTGGTCGCATGTACAGAAATTCCTGAGGATAATTTTGCTTTTGTAATGCCAACTAGTTTTCTCAATGGCACATTTGATAAAAACTGGAAGACAACAGTTTTTTTCTTAAATTTCTGTCTCACACCCACAGTGATTGTCTATTCTGGGAACTAAAGCATTTGAGCTAATCAATGATTCAAGTGGCTCTATGGCAACAGTGAGAGCATCACTGATTAGTTGTTGTCTACCTAAGGGGCAAATGTCTCACAGCAATATGTAGATCATTCTTCATTAGTTTTGTGCATGTTGCTTGCAAACATTATTAATTATATTCTGCTCAGTTTATACAATTTAACAATCAATGATCTTGCATGTATCATGTAGATTGTGATTTATTATTCAAGATATTTTTTCTTGTAAATGTCATGTAACACGTGAAGCAGCCTTATCACATGAACCACCCTAAAATCCATTTCTCAAAAATTAAAGCACAACGTTGTGAAACATGAAAATTTATATTTTTGCCCTTCTCTTCTATTAAACGACCCCTCAAATGTATATTGCAGAATAAGGGGCCCCAAACCCTAGGTTGGAAACACCTGATTTAAAAAAAATGTGACCTCCTGAATATCACCCCGTATCATGTTTGTTGGGAGATTTCCTGTACATCTTCGTAGCATAGAAAGCACAATCTGTTTTAACGTGTCCATCAATGCACATTTACTACAATTACACTAACTCCCCTGTTTCGGCTCCATGAGTCAGCTTCTCTGTAAACTCTATCAGACACAAGCTGCTACATGCCATTTACTATTGCAACAGCAAAATGATGGGGAGGATTGGTCCTTTGAGGATATATGTGTGGAATATGACGAAGACAGCAGTACTGTAAGTTCCATTAAATCCATTAAATTTCAAAGAAGAAGCTTGTGGATCTGAGACAGTTGTGTTGTTTGGGACAAAGTCCTCACTGATTTGTTTATCTGTAGTAGTATAGCCTACGATTATGCCGTGAGTGTTCCTTGTGTGAGGGAGAGGGAGGGATTTGAGTCATGTGTGCCCGGCAGCAATAATTTGAAATCGACTTGGTTTATTTATATGACAACATTTAAAGCTATAAAAGGGCCTTGTGTTTGTTTTTTGTTTGATTCAAATACCCTTGAAGGATTTGAAGGATTATATAAAAAAAATCAGGGTTGAAAGCAGATTATTTCTGTCTGTGAACTAATAAGAGGACATTAAGAAAACACATGCATAGAGGGAGATTTCAGATACTTAGGCAGTTTTCTTTTGACCAGTTTACTTGTAATCCACAAAGCATTATTCTGGTGTGTGGCCTGGGAGAGGAAGTGGGAGCGAGGACTTTGCCCATCAGTTGCTGCATGTTGGTTGAAAAGTAGTGAAGGACCATTATTTGAAATCTGTGGTAAGGCTTTGATCGCTGTTTGTTATCTCCAACCAAATCCTTATGGACCAGCAATGATGAAGCAGTGACCTCGCACCACTCCTGATATCACTGTATCCCTGCAAAAAAAAAAAAAATGTACACAACAGTATTTTCCATTATACAGTCGCCTCGAGAGTACACTTCATTTCATTAATTTTCAAACAAGCTGTCGTAAAAAAGTGTTCTAGGCGTCTGTGTGTTATTTTCTCACTCGACAACCACTGCTGCTCTTGTTTGTCAGTGAGTATGAAGAGCCTCATCCTCAGGATATATGTATTATACATGAGGGAGGATTTTGCGGCGGCTGCAGAATCAGGGCGGACTCCCAAAATAGGAACTAAGCAGCAGTGCGAAAGAAATAATCAGAGGTTTTTGGTCCGACTCTGGACTAACTTCCCTTCTCTTCTCTCTGAGGTTAGCACACTGTCAGGATGGCTTGATGAGGACATTGTAACGTGGTTACATTACTTCTTTGTAAATCATTTCGGTATTCATGTAATTATTCAATCGAAAGAAGTTCATGAAAAGCAACTTTTGATCAGCATTTTAGAATGTAAAACCTTGTTTTCGTTGTAATGAGTTCTGACCTTTGTATGGTAAACTGCTTTCTGTGAGAAAAAGTTGAAAGGTTGGACTTTCTCCTGCTGGATGGAAGGATTTTCAACTATTTCACTACACTAGCTAGCAATCAATCCAGTCCAACACTGGAAACCTTAAAGCGTTGGTCATGGAGAGATTAATGACAACGAGTAACCAACAGGGCGAGAGGTCCGCTATGATTTCCCATTCTTTACGTCCGTGGGTAGGACAATAAAGCGCTGCTCTGCTCATTTGTCACCTAAGCTATTTATACCTATAGTTTCACAGGCAAGATTCACAAAGCCCTTAACTGTTTCCCCTAGTTAGAAAAGGTACAAGAAGGCAAAAAACAAGGCGACTGCCAGTACAGAAGGGTGATGCATCTCTGTGAAGGGAGGCTGGGTTAGACGAGAGAAGGAATGGTTACCATCCCAATTAGCGGGCATGGAGAAAAGAGCAGTGCTTTAACACAGCAGCTTCCTTTCAAAATCAACCGCCCCCGGCTCGGCAGGGAAAGAAAAAAAAGCTGCTCCTTTTATCAAGCCCTCCATGACACTTAGTTAAGACTCCTTTGCCTCCATCCTGCCACTGTTATGTGCCACTTTGAGGTGGTGTCTGGCTGGCATTATTAAGAGTGAAAGTTTTTTCGAGAAGTTGGGAGAAAGCTGGGATTACGTCACCATAATGTTGGCTTTTTTTTCTAAAAGTTAGGAGACAGAAAAAGAAAAGGATTCCCCCCCAAGTTATTTTCTTCTTTATGTTTTGTTTTTCTTGATTTTTGCAAGAGACCAGGGTTCAAAGCACTTGTCGCTCGTGTCCCTGTGGGAGTATTATCATCGGCTGCTCAATTTTTTTGTGAATACAAATTGGACAAGGGGAGGCAGATTTGAGAATGCAGCTGACAATAGTATTCAAAGTTCTGTATAAGTGCCACCGAGACTCTCAGTAGAGCCGCATTCTCAGCCTTTCAGCCACCTGAATCATTTAGCGAGGTGAGAGGCGTGAAATCTGTGGAAGATTAGGAAGTATTCACTTCAGTCCTTAAATGGTGCATACCTGATGTTTTATTTAGCTTCAGGGGACACGGAACACATTATGCACATGAGGAGGGCAGAGTGAGTTAAGAATAAGATTGTGTACAAAAGTGTGTGACTAAATGTTAAAGAATTACGTGAACATTATACCAATACAAGCCTGAAATGTACTTTACAGTTCAGGTGTAGCTACAGATCAAAAATGTCCTCATCCGTAGAGCCCCAGTCATTTTATTAACTAATGTTAATTCTGTTAAACTCATTACAACATGGGTATACATTCTTTCTCCACCTTGTCGCCCGTTATCTAGAATTATTGTTAAAAAAGGGGAGGGAGGCTGTTCTAAATATGCTTCTACAAGTCTCACCAAATATTGGGTATTCCATTTGTTTTTACTTCAAGAATAAAATATGAATATATTATAAATATTTATAATACGTGTTATTTTTGTCTTTGCTTTTTCTCAGTTTTTCTTATGTAAAGCACTTTTAGATAACCTGTTGATAAAATATGCTATAAAAATACAATGCACTTGCCTTGCCTGCAGTCATGCCAGCGGCTATGTAGGGCTGTACTTAGGCACAGTGTGCTTTGAACTAAATATTAATGCCAGTGTGGCATTCCATTGGAAAAGGAGAATGGGAGCACACTCATCACTCGATGCCTGTATTTCAACTCATACAGATTGATGTTTCAGCAATTGCCAAAGAATCACGGTCCTGGTTCACTGAAATGTCGAGGATTGAAACATTGAAATAAAACCATCAAAGGGAATAATTCATTCTGTTTAATTTTTGTCAGCCAGGGAGCAAGCACCTCACTTGAACAGTTTTTTTTAGCACTGTAATCCTTCCAATAATTGCTGAGACATAGCAAGCTAGGAACTAAAAGTGTTTGTACCAAATCATGTGCCAATTAATCGAGAAGATTTTGAAATACTTCACAAGATAAGTGCTAGCCTTGAATGGCTGTGACTCTACATGTAGTGTCAAGGGATCACCAAAGTGAAAAGGCTTCAATTAGCTTTGTTAATAGCAAATTCACTGCAATCTATCCAACGAGAAATTTCAACTGGAACAAAGGAGTAAACCTGTCAGTGACTGAGTTATTTCTGTAGCAGGATTCAAATACATATTGTATCATACCTAATAATGTACCTTACTGCAATGTTTGATTTCCTCCTGACTTCCTTCCATCCAGCAAACTGTATCCAGAGGATGAGACGAACGCCCCCACTGGATGAGCTCCAGCCTCCTCCCTACCAGGATGAGAACGGCTCTCCCAGGATGTCCTGCACCATGTCGGACATGGGAGATGCCAAGTGTGACCTGTCACACACCAGTGGCAGTCCCCACATGTCCTTTGGCAAATGCCCCAGTGAGGGCAGCGACTGCCACGAGAGTTACCTTCACAAGGGCTACGAGGAGGACGTCCCCAGTGACAGCACAGCGGTCCTCAGCCCAGAGGTAAATACCATACAAGATATGATGGAAATGTACAAGGTTATTATTGCACATTAAAGGTCACATATTATGCCCATTTTCAGGTTCAAAATTGCAATTTGGGTTTCTACTACATAACAGTTTTCATTGTGTAGTGCCCAAAAACCCTTCATATTTATAACAGTGCTATTGTCGAATCTCCTCTCCTTCAGCCTCCGCCTGAAACGCTCCGTTTTAGAGCCTTTCTTTTTAACCCTGCCTTCCAAAAAGCCCAGTCTGCTCTGATTAGCCCCCTGTATCTAACTGTCGGTTTGAATATTACTGAGAGTTAGATTCAGGGGTATCTGGCGGTGTGCTTAGGTGGAGGTAGTGCTAAATTAAGTTAGTAATCAGGGGGCGTGGCTTCTTCCCTTATGACGTCATGAGGGGGAGATAAATCTGACCGGGGTTTTGGAACACAGGTTTTCAGAAAGGAGGAGAAAAAGAGAGAGGGTTGTTTTTGCTCATACTTTGGGAGTCTCTTGTCACACAGTGGAGCTGGGGACCCATATTAATGTTGACAAAACATGAAAAGTGTATTTTGTTTAATAGGTGACCTTTTAAAGATCTAATTGTGTTTTTAAGGACATGTCAGCCCGCGGATCGGCCGCCGGGCTTCCTAAAGGCTACGAACACGATCCTCTGGCTAAGTACGGCACCCTGGATGTGGTGTTTGACTACGACTCTGAGGAGCAGCAGCTGGCCGTCACCATCATGGCCGTGTCGGACCTCCCCTCCGTCAAACGCACCGGCAACATCTCCTGGCAGGTCCACCTGGTGCTGCTGCCCACCAAGAAGCAGAGAGCCAAGACGGCCGTGCAGAGGGGCCCGTGTCCGGTCTTCACGGAGACCTTCCGCTTTAGCCACGTGGAGTCAGAGATGATCGGCAACTACGCCGTGCGCTTCCGCCTGTACAGCATGCGGCGGATGAAGAAGGAGAAGGTGCTCGGGGAGAAGGTCTTCTACCTCACCAAGCTCAACCTCCAGGGCAAAGTGTCCGTGCCGGTCATATTGGACGCGTGCTGCGCGACTCTCCCCGTAAGTATACAGTATACTTTATATATATACATACATATATATGATCAAAGCCAGCAGGTTTCGGCATTCAAGCGCTCATGCAATATCTCACTAATTGCTGATCTTCTATTGTTGATTGATCTTTCATGTGGGCTGATAGCATTTTCAGAATGAGGTTATGATTTGCAGCTTGAGAGAATAGGAATATTATGTTTTACAAAGCAGCCGCTTTTGTTTGCCTTGTCTGATGAATAGATGATGGAGTGACACTGTCTCCATTCCATATCAGGGAATAAAACAAGAATCAATTCAGTTGTGGCTTCCTTTTGCGAGCAATTAAAATGTTACAGAAATGTAAATACATTTAACATACTTTTCCTCTTAAAATAACAGCTTAGTAGTTAACACACAACTCAAACCACAAGTGCCATTTACATATTCTAAAAGGAATTTGTCATATATAAGTTTACTGCCATTTTTGTATATTATTGTAGTGTATTGGCAAAACGCAAATGAGTGGGGGAAAAGATTTTTAAAAACTCAGTTTTTTTCAACCAATCTGCAGAATTTCAAATGGCCAACCTTCTCCCGTTGTTATTATTATTATTATCATTATAAACACACACGTGCTATGCGAGAAAAAGAAAGCGTGGCAGGCTTAGCAACTAACTCCGTGTGCCTACAGAATTATAATGTATTTGTAATGGGAACATTGACTGGCTTTTTTATTTTTTTTACATACCAGTGAGCAATTTTCTGAATGTCTTGGCAAACGTTTTCAGGGTGGTGAGTCCCAGGTCAGCCTCTCAGATATGACGTGCAGTGAAAGCGCCTCATCATTCCAGTCAGTCAGTCAGACTTCCACGCCAGAGATCCTAGTGGGTCTGGTGTACAACGCCACCACTGGACGCTTGTCTGTGCAGGTCATCAAAGGCATTCATTTCAAAAACCTGGCTGCCAACAAGCCACCCAGTAAGTACTCTAAAACGTTTCATTTCAGTCCGTTAGCCCAAAGAGCAGTGAAGAGTGTAAATGCTTTTTTTGTACCTGTTTGGAGATTGGGAAAAAAGTTGGACAAGTTGAGCTCTGTGCATTGGGATTTATGTTTAGACAGCTGTAAACAACAAGTATCAAGTGATGATAAAAATACCATTGTAATCTGCACTTTGAGTTAATGCTAATGTTTTTTTTCGCTACTGCGGACATCAATCAAAATGGTGTAGTATTTGCTTGACATTTTTCTTTCCCACAGATTAGCAAGCCATACAGGCCATTAACTTTTTTTTCTGCATTAGCTTTTCAAGTCAACACAATACCTCCACTTAGATGAGTAGGCTATACGTTTTAATTGGCGCTTGCTCACACACTGTGTAGAAAAAACGAGGAGCTGAATTCATTCTTGGAAATGTTTTTGGTCTGATATTGTATGAAATGTATTTTCTTTGAGGCTATTTGCTTACGTTTGTCCAACTACTTCGGAGCCAGAAAGAGACTATATAGATTAGCCAGTATATTCTCCGAATGAGAACAGTCAGATCTATCAGAGCTTCATTCCCTGCTTTTCAGTTTTCCTCTGATTTCATCCCTTGTTTCCCGCAAACTCCTCAGTCAGTTTCAAACAGACATGGCCTCTTGTTGAACTTTTGTGTAATGTTGTTTGACTTCTGATCATGTTTCTCTTTCCTCGCATCTTCTGTTGTGTGTGCACCTCTTCTCTTAACCTTACTACCTTTTTGACATCTTGGTCCGTTTGTTTTTCTTACTGCTGTCCAACCCTTGTTGTCAGATGGGCTGTTCTGTTGTCTAAAACACTTGATAGGTGGACAGGTTTATATTATCAGAGGTGAGTCTCTGCCTTTGCCGCAAAAGTGAGATGCAATCCCCTGTTGAATTGTGGACCATTTCATACTATCTTCATGGATGCAGCCAATCAAACGCATTTCCCTTTGATCAGTGTATGTAATTTAATTTTTTTACATGCCTAATCATTTTGTTTAATTACCTGGTTTTCATGATTAATATCTGTAAAAAAAAATCTCAAGAAATAGCTTGTGATGAGGAAACAGAAGAATGTGGCAATCAAGATATGTGCAAGCACAAGAGTTCACATTGCTAAAAGTCTCAGTCTGGCACTTCTGTTTCTAATTCTTATAATCTGATTTGTTTAATTTCCTTAAAGCAACAGTTCAACATTTTGGAAAATGAGCCTATCCACTGTAGGCTATGCTGAGAAGCTCAATCCTTTCATGTGTGTGGTGATATGAAGCTACATCTAGCGGCCGATTGCGTAGTTGTTATTGCGTACAGCCGAGACACATTTTTACACTTTCCCCTGTTTCTATTCTTTATGCTATGCATATAAAAATATATGTAAATTCTATGTATCTTCCGATTTATCTCTCTACAAAAAGCCAATTTGCTGATTTTTGTAAAGTAAAATCTGGTGCAACATTAAAATGTCCTGTAAAATTTGGTGCAATTAGCTCTTACTTCTCATTTACAAGTTCCTCTTTCACACAAACTGTACAACTCTAACATGTATCCATGAAGATAGCTGCTTGTTGCAAACCTTGCTCCTTCCATTTTGGGATGTGTATGTCTTGTTATGCATGCAGCCCTATAGTTACCTGAGTCTTGTGTTGGTGCCCGTGATCGTGATGCCTGGACGTCTTTCATGTTTCCACTCAAAAAATAACACTTTTCAATCAAACTCAGTCTGTTTTGCTTGGTGGCTGATGGCCAGTTAGAGAGAAATACTGTGAGTCATTAAATGCTGGCTCTATCCAAACACTACACTTTGGCATGCTCTGAGTACCGTTTTGAATTTTTCAGTTCTGAGACAAAAATAGGAGTTCTGCGATAGAGTGGAACATAAATATTCATGTGAAAGACACTGTGCTGTCCTTGCATAACTGCTGGGTTCCTTGTATTCTTAAATATATGTTACTAATGACTGGCTGCTGATATTTCGATATTGTTTGTGCTTTCCTCAAAAGCATATTCACACACTGTATGGTCTTCAAGTTACATTTAGAAAATAGTCACATCTGGTAACACTGAAATAAAAAAAAATCTTTGTGCAAAATCCTTTACGAAAAGCCTTGATTGACTTTTGCGTCTCACAAAGTGGTGAATGACGAAGAGCAATTTCGAGGCAATTTTTTTTCTATGGCTTCAAAACAGTACACCGAGCCGACAAGTCAAGTTAATCATCAGTCGCAGCCCCTTCATATTCGGCAACAATACCAAAGAGCCCTGCATCGCGGCTACTGACCACTTAAGACATCCACAGCTCTACACAGCCCATTCAGCGGCAGTCGAAAAAGAAATCAGGGCTATTTTTTTTTGCACTGTGCTTTCTATGTCAAAGAGAGCAACTGAATGTGTGTGATTCGAGGCGGTGAGCTCCGGCGTTTGGAAAGGCAGCTGGCACTCGACAGCATGAAAGCCTCTGCAATTCATTCCTCACACTCCCCTGCTAGACAGGAACATAATGCACAGCATTATTATGGAGTACGGTTTGTAGACGACGGGCGAAAACACTCTCAAAGACCATTGTGATTGCCAGTCGTGCCTCGTTTACTTTTCAGCCTTTTAGTTTATATCATGATTTCAGCATGGAAACGAGGAGCGAATAACAAAAAAGAAATGTGAACGCTGAATCACTCGATAATGGCAGTGTTTTTCCTTTTCCTTTTTTCCACTTTGGGTTCAAATGAATGACATTTATTGGGGATGATTTTTTGTTGGATTGTGCACTGATTTTTGATTTGATTCAAATAGAGGAGAATCAGCTGGGGGAATAATGCTGGGAAATGTCACACAGACCAGAAGATTATGAGTAGCATAACCACTCTTTATTAGATTTAAATGATCGAATACAACTAACGGGAAACCTTCAAAAGGTTAAGATCGCTTTCAGATTCCTTTTTTCCTGGCGTAGGCTATATGTAAAAGCTTTGCACCATTTCCTTGACACATTAGAATTATGCACCAGTCACTCACTATAATATACTGTATGTTTTGGAATATTGTCATTTGGTTGCAGCAGGCATGCATCTCCTTCAAAATATGATTCATGTTTTTGGACTGAGCTCGTTGGTTTTAGGACACTGCCAGGGGCTCTCATAGTATGTGCACACAGACATTATGTCAAAGTCAGTGAAAATAATAGCAGCTCCTGGAGGGCTAGTTGACGGGTAACATTCATTAAACAATGTTTTTTCTACAAAAGGGCTCCTCATCCTCTAAGCAAAGGCAGACGTAAAACTAACTTTTTCTAGTCCATTTTTATCCTCTACTTCAGGTAAGACATGCAGCAGTTGCATAGCAACAAGACTGAAGTAACGCTCCTTGCACCCTTTGAGTTCTTGCTCTCTGTTATCAGAAAGACTCACAGCTGTGCTTTGTGTTTGATCAGGAGAATAAAACCGCATCCTATGTGGTCATGCTCCTGCACATCAACGGCAGTGACATTACTACAGGAACAAATGCTTTGTGTGTGGGGTGGAAAATGTGTTACACTTTGCGAGAGGAAACACAGCTGCACCAGATTCAAAGAGAAAACATATACTGGAGAAACATAAGGATTTTGCACAAATGATCCATCACTGGAGTTAGGCCCCTGATTATTTAAAAGTGGAGTCAGTAATTCTGCAGAGTGCTTGTTGACAAAATTACTTTTTGTCAAAATCAGTGAATATCTCCTCAAGATCTGCTACATGTCCGCACTGTGTGCCAAAAATAAAATACAGTGTAAATACACAGCCTAGGCTCTGTAAAGGGGCATGTTTTTAGCTACTGTGGGCCCCCTTTGTGTACATACCCTTTGTTTACATACATGTTTACAGAACCTAGGCTGTGTATTAAAACAAGTTTTATTTTCAGCGCACACAGTGTGGACAGGTAACGGATCATGAGGAGATCTTCACTGATTTCGACAAAAAGTGATTTTAACAACAAGCATTGTCCAGAATCATTGACTACACCTTTAACCACTCAAAAACCCCCTAAATGTTTTAGCATTGTTAACATTTCAAAAGGTCTACACCATTTCCCCTTCTAATTGCCTACTGCACCTGTCTCTTGCTCAGACACGTACGTTAAGCTGACCTTGCTGAACTCCATGGGCCACGAGATGTCCAAGTGCAAGACGTCGGTGTGCCGAGGTCAGCCCAACCCCACCTACAAAGAGACCTTTGTCTTCCAGGTGGCTCTCTTCCAGCTGTCGGACGTCACGCTCATCCTCTCCGTCTACAACAAGCGCAGCATGAAGCGCAAGGAGCTGATTGGCTGGATCTCGCTGGGCCTCAACAGCTCCGGAGAGGACGAGCTCACACACTGGACTCAGATGAAAGAGTCCAAAGGACAGCAGGTCTGCCGCTGGCACAGTTTGCTGGAGTCCTAACGGCGGGAGAGTGGAGTAAGAGCTTGAGGAGAACTGTGAGGAACAGTTGTTGTTCTCCCCCCAGACTGGTGAGAAATGTATAAGAAGAAGGTGACAAAGATCCAGGTAACCAGGGTCAGTGGGGATGACCAACAAAGAACAGACACAACATACGTCAGCACTTAAGAGTTGTTAAACTTTGCGTCGCATTAAGCATTTTCATGGCACTGTTTGTTGATATGTCGTATGGCTAGTCATTTGTCATTGTGTTTTAATTTATTGCCTTGTAATGACCTTAAAGTTTCTGTAGATGGCACCATTTTTTCTTCTTCTGTTGAACTGGTTGAGTTGGGACCTGTTCCAAGAAGCAGGTTCTGGATGACGTTATTGAGTAAATTATTGTATGATAATATTGTGTACCCACACCTCCAGTACAAACAACTGACATTAGGATTACTATCAGGGATCAGAAAGGTTTACAACCCCTACGCAAGGCCCCATTAATTAGTGGTTGACCAAGGAAATTGTTTCCAGTTTTAAAAGCCAGAAGACGACATGCATGGGCACATCAGTATTACTTTCAGTAGAAGTATTTTCAACCCTGGACTTATCACCAAATGTTAAAGCCCTTGAAAAGGTTCTCAATCAGTTTCTTACAACGAGCAGTGTGGTCCCACACAAGCACAAACAATGTTCCATTGAAGTTTGAACAATTAGGGTTGTTTCTCCTGACTGATGTCCCTGTTTGTGTTCTTGCTCCTTGTTTTGCTCACTGCTTTGAAGTGGGCTGCCTTAGTAAGAACAAGGTGACGCCATTTATTACTTTGCACAAGTGTCGGAGTTTAGCAAAACTTGATTCAAAATATGATGACAGTTGTGGGATAGTTTGCTTATGTTACCTCAAACAAACTGCACCCATACAGACCCGATTTTAGGCTAGCACCCGATTTTTAGCTAGCAAGCTAATTGTAGCAACTTCTTTGTAACAGCACTCAACAGGGCAGAACCAGTGCCATGCTCTGTCTGATAGAAAACACCAGCCCACATTCGCTGCGGAATATTCAACATAAGTCAAGTTACTTTATTAGTCAATGAAATTTGTCTTTCCGCATATCCCCTCTCAAGTTACCACACTTCGGAGGGGGTCAGAGCACAGGGTCAGACATAGTACAGCGCCCCTGGAGCAGTTTTGGGGTTAAGTGTCTTGTTCACAATGGTTAGCGATTAAAAAAATTAATCTAATTAATTACAGGCTCTGTGATTAATTAATCTAAATTAATCGCATACTTATATGACACTTTTATGCCTTTTTATAAACAGCTGTATAGCCTACAGTTTCTCTCTCTCTCTCTCTCTCTCTCTCTCTCGTAACTTCTGTCTCCTCCCCTCAGCCAGCTTTCTACATTAAATAAAATTAGGAACTTCGCCGAATATTCTACTTAAAACCACAAAAAAACAAGCAGGCTACATGAAGACTGTCTATCTCCCACAACAGACAGCGCTGCACTGCCACAGGTTCGCTTAGCCTACGCCCTACGCCGACTCATTTACCATCGTCCTACTCATAGCCAAAAATATTGACACACACACACACACACACACACACACAAGAGGAAAAAGGCAGGCTGCATATGCTAGGAAGAGTGACGGGGTGGAGGGGTGGGGTCCGTTTATGGGGGAGACGAGGCAGCTAGCAAACAAAAGTGAGACGGAAGATTGAGAGATACTGAGAGTTTTGAACCTACATTGTTAATTAGGCACCCACTAAATCAATAATGCACAGACACTGCGGAGAATAACATAAAATAACTTCCAACCTTCATGCTTATTTGCCCGAAGATTCCCATAAAACGTCCATACAACCCTCTCTATGCTTCTTTCTTTACTCTTTAATCCCGTGCGGGCCGTGTGCGCAAACTACAGGTACAGCTGCGCTATCATCTCACCCCGGGTCAAAGGGCACTATAAAAGTGCGATTAATCTGAGTTAATTTTTTTAATCGCGTTAATTTTTCTGTGATTAATTAATCGAAATCAACGCGTTAATTTGACAGCCCTAGTTACAACTAACACCCTCCTGTCCGGTGCGGGAGCTCGAACCAGCGACCTCATGGTTACTACTACCAACCCTTCAATAGTTTGAATTTCTCCAGTCAGTTGTTTAAGCCAGAGGTGTGGCTACGTGAAGCTACCATCCAACTCATCATGAGTTGGATGGTAGTGGTAATGAATGTAGCTATCTACATTCATTACCACATCCTAATTTGTCCACTGAAAATCCATTGCGTTCTGTTATCTGTTGCATTCAAAGGACTTTTAGAGGATGAAGGCAGATATCTTTGAAGGCCTGGGAAGTGGTGGCCATCTTGGAAAGGTTTTCCAGGGAGCTGAAATACTACTACAATACTCACAAATCCCTCTCATATCATATCAGTCGAACACTGCCAAGGCAAAACGTCTCAACATTGTCTGAACCTCAACCTAAGTAAACAAAACAAAAACTAAGTCATGTCAGCCATTTTTATCAGGCAAATACAATGCATGACATATAACCTGACACCGCTGACAGTGAAGGTGACGTGATTGATGTTGAGATGAAGTTCAGCAGTGATCTCTGAAAAGAAATGAGCGCTTCGGATAGCTATATATTTTTGGATAAAGACTGACAGACTGAGGTATGTTATATATAGATAAGCGTAGTAGTTATTGTGATGGTTGTGTGATCTTGAGATTTACCCATTCACTATTCAAAAGTCAAAGAGAATGTCAAAGGCATATTGGAAGTTTATTCAAATTTATGACGCTTTTTTATGGGTATCTCTGGAAAAACTCGGCACACACACGTCACAGCGGTAAAGCTAACAGGACAGAAACTAAATATACCTGTTCCTCTCTTTTACCTGCTCCGGTGCTAATTATTGTTGTGGCTACACACACACACACACACACACACACACACACACACACACACACACACACACACACACACACACACACACACACACAATCCCTTGCCTTATGGTTAAGTCTGTTCATAAATTACTTTCTGTGGACCCAGAGCTAAAACAGACACAGACACGCCCTCAGAGCACACAGACCTGCATCCATAATGACAGAAAGCACACCCAGGACTGGGCCATTCATTCATACTTTAAGAAATGTTTTCATTGGAGCCACAACGTGCACTGACAAACTTGCTGCGGGCACATTCTTCTCATGTCATTTCATTTACAGAAAATACATATACTGTGCCTGTGGTTGTGCTGAAAGCTACCTTTGTGCAGCGTTTAACAAGTTGACGTGTGTGTGTGTGTGTGTGTGTGTGTGTGTGTGTGTGTGTGTGTGTGTTATGAAGGAGGTTTGGGGGGCTCTCATATAGGTAGTTGTTGCATTTTCTTGTTGGGTGTGACAATTTCTGAATTTTAAATTTCCGGTATTTAGAACCAAGTAAGCCACTTCTTGATTGTCTGCCATATACTTTATATACAGTCAATGTTTTCTTATCTATTTTTGTATCAATAATAATGGTTCAATTGTGTCAGTAGTACATGTTTTAGAGGAGAAAGTAACACGGTTATGTCTTTTGAAACACTTGCTCAAGACTTTTCACCTTTGATGCTTTTTAACCGTGTGAAGCACTAGCACAGCCTTTACAGCACAACAGTGAAACATACCTTGTAAAAGATAGTTAGCTTGGCAGTGGTCCTGTGAAAATCAGTTATTGCAGTATGTGGTTCTTATAAACCTTGTTCATTTGATTTGACATCTGTCTCGCCGTTCAACCAACTGCAGAAAAAAAGGAACGAAAAGACGGTGTGCGTGAATATTAATAGTCAAGATAAGCAGAGAAGAAGATGCTTTTTGTGCATATTGTATTTCTACCAAGATGATGAATGGTGAACATTGATGACATATAATCTTGTCAACAACTCTCCACAGAGTGATGGTAGAAAGAATGGAAAATATAATATGACAAAAAAAACACTATTATTAGTGTGCTTAATTTGCAACTTATTTTTTTGAAAGTTGAATCCAGGTTTACGGAAGCAAAAAGAGGACAAAATGATTTAGGTTTCGCTGCGGCTTAATACTTAAATGTGAAAATGAGGCACTACCTCATTTGAATATGACTGAATTGATAGCTTTTTAATGTTGTATTTTGAAAAACATCTATCTAAATTTATGCTATAATTATGTGTCATAATTAAAGAAAAACTACCCCAGGTTGCTAAAATTCAGCAGGTCATTTCCAGGTCGCAAAATTTCAAATTAAGACAAAATATATAGTTTATAATTGGTAGAATTGGATTGGGAACAGTTCAAGAAAATTAGAATTTTAACATGTGGACTAGCTTGATCAGACATCAGTTTTATCAGGTTGGGTGTCATCCAAGAAAAGGAATTTGAATTTGTGAACCTAAAATATAGACATTAACTAAATGAATAGAGATGGATTGGTTTTCAAAGTAAAATTCTGGAGTGGGATTAAATGTCAACATTTAGAATTCAGTAGTGGTTCATCTTTATAGAGAACTGCTTTTAGAATTAAAATTATTACCTTTATTTGCTTCTGTACAAACAACACAAAGACTGGATAGGACATTCTCTTAGCTTTTTGTTTCACTAAACTTTCACAGGATGTGTTTCACATCATAAGGTTTTACAAATAATATGAGTATGCTTTGCAGTATTGCTCTTTGGGCTTTTAATGCTGGTTTTAACTTGTGTGTCTTTTTTTTTTCTTTGAGATTGGAAACTACCTTTGCCTCAGATGGCATTGGTGCCTTACTGTTCTTCACTCAGCAACCTTGTGTCACAGTGTCTTAATGTACTTGTACTGTAAATGTACTTCTATTCTGTACTTCAGATAGAGTTAGATTTGTAAATTGTCTTACAAATTGATTTATGATAGAGAGGATTTATATGTGATGATATTGTTATAAAAAGAGCCTAGGAAAAAAAAGTATGTTTTGAAGCATTTTTTTCCTCATCACATGTTAACAAACTTACACTTGAAATATCTTATGTTGATGTTATGAACACATTTTTTTGGACACTGTAGTCCAAGCCCTTTCATACTGTTAAGGCTTGCGCTTTTGGTAATATTTATTCCAGATATTTGGCTTTCCACTATTACAGTTATTTAAGTCTGCATGTTATCCCGCATCGCTACGAAACAACCAACAGGTGGAGCAAATATCGCATCGTAAAGTGTTTGGCAAATCTGAACCTCACTTATGATGACAAACCTTTCATTCCTCTTAGTTAAATGTATAAATGCAGGAACCAACTATTAGTGCTACACAAGTTGTGTAGTGAAAGATGATTGCTTGCAACTGTAACGGGGAGAGTTGACTGGTACGGGGTGGCTCATTTGAAAAACTATTTTCTCCCCGTGAGAAAAAGCTGCTACTGATCTGTCGACAAATATTGTTGCCAGAAAATGGTTTTGCGAAATACCAGGGACATAATGACATTGGTATTGGTTCACCCGAAAGGCACAGTAAATGCTTAAAGGTGTATGTCAACAGGTGGATATAATAAATATCCACAATACCATCCCTATTTGAGTAAACATTGGGTTTTGTTTGTTTTGCATCCCAGGTTACACTAATGAGAAGTGTTTCCTGTTAGCTGATCATTTTGTGAGCTGAGTTTGATCAAACAGACGGAAAATAACTTTCAAGCCAATGGGTTTTTCGTTCCACTCTGCAGAGACATTGCTGTGATGTAAGTCTGACTGAATTGACGCCCCTGCTTTGTGTGATCTTGGCACAAACCTGAATCTTTCAGTGGCAGTTTAAACTATTGGATGGGGATACAAAAAAAAGGTAAAGGGAAGGGAAAACAAGATCAGAGGTATAAGGTTTTTTACAATTAACTGTGTTCTCTCCAGCACATTCCAGGGCTGAACGCAGAACAAAGCGCTCAGGGGGAGCAATGCTGGAAAATAAGATTCAGTGGCTGCTGCTGAATCAAAGGGGAAATGCATGACAGATGAGAGGGGGCTCGCTCCCTCCCTCCCCTACTCTCTTTGTCGGTCACATCCCTGCAGAGCAGATCTCCAACACACAGCCCGTCTAAAAGAAAGTGTTAGATTGCCTTCAGTGGCTGTCGGAAAGATGACAATTCAGTGCACATGCCATAACAAATTGCCATTATATGTGACATTGAGGAGGCAAAAGGAAAATAAGGAACACGCAGGTAAAAGATGAGTGGGCTTATAACATGTAGTCATTGATGGACATGACAAAATCAGAAAAAAGCTGCAATGAATGGACAATATATCGATTAGCTGATAAAACAATTTGATATTTTGTTTCATTTTGTGACATTTAACAATAAATATTTCCCAACTATTAGCTGTTTACATTGGTAAATGAAAAGGCCACGTGAAAGTAAATCAAATGGCATTCGTTTTTAGTTTGTTGATGGATAAAGCAAACAATTTGAGAACCTTTGGAAATAATGATGGGCGTTTTTTGACAATTTTTTTGTAACGTTTTGTTGACCAACGATAAATCAGTTATTCAAGAAATAAGTGAAGAATAACTCGATGTCAATGAGAAAATGTATCTTGCGTTGCGGAACTAAACAAAACCAACAGAACTATCAATTCCAAAATCTGCTGTGACTTCCACTCACTTTTCACTTGAGGACCAAGAGTGGAAATTCCGAGCTGCACCTGAACTCCTCGGCAGTAGTTGACTGGAGGGGATGGAGCTGCGTCGTTGGTGTTGTTTTCTTCGCCGCACTTTCATGTGAACTGTCAGCCGTATAACGACGTGAGCTGGCCGGGACCTTCTGCACTGGAAAGCCACCCTGTATGGACTACCACGGAGCCCAAACGACCCATGCCCACCTTCTTATCGCAGCGAGGAAAAAGCAAAAACAACAGCTGCATGCGTTTTTGCCTCTGAGGAAAGCGCGCGGGGATGCTTCACGCGGGTTTACTGAGAGAATCGCGCGCGCTCAATGGGTCACTGTTTGGACACGTAGCTAATTAACCAGTAATTACATAAGTGGCATTTAAAACCGCCAGTTGTGGCTCGCGTGTCTGCTTGCTCGCGGGGCTAAAATTAGAAGAACGGGCTGCCAGGCGGAGGACACGGTAGTGTTTATTCTGAGTTTTTAATATTTTTAATTTCGTGCACCTTGGATTCCAGCCCCTAATCACAAAGCAAGTGTGGAGCCGAGGACGAGGTCAAAACAATTCAAGAGAGGTAAGCTACTATGTCTATTGTTTTTGTCAAAATGTTTAGTCTCGTGCTCAGCGGCGTTAGTAGGCCTATTCAAAAGTAAAAAGTACCCTATGTGTGGCTAATGCATTTTTTTGCCTTCCTTATTAGGCTAATTCCTAAACGCTCTCTCACTTAAGTTTTTTACATGACCTGAAACGTACGTGTATAGGCTATTTGTGTCTATAATAATAAAATATTAATAGCCTATAACCCTACTACAGCATGCCATTTGTATTCGGAACAAAATGTTGGCAAGTGTACCGTACATTGTTGACGCCCATAGACTACTTCACATGTCATTCAATGAGGTTACACTGAGAGATAAACAGTACCTTATTAGGCCTACTTAACGCTGTTGTTGCTTTTTAAATGCATAATAGGCACATTTTTAGAGTACCGTACTTATGTTTTGTTCAAAATTGTACTCAAGCAAATTGGTAAATGAGAACAATTTCACAAGTAGCCTACAAACTGCCTCAACTGAATCGTTAAAAGGCATTTTTTTCAATTAGCAAAACTGTTTAAGTCGATGAGTCGAAAGTGGTTCATTCGCTCCCTATTCACTGAGTGAATGATTTGTTTGAAGCTGCTGTAGTAGAATGAAGAGATATGATGCCCATAGGGATTAATGAGAATCAGGGGCAGTTCAATAGCTCACTGGTATGACATGACAGACACCCTGCTCTAACATATTATACAGGCTGACATAGGCAGCCACCCCTCCTGGCATCCGTCCACACTCACTTCATTATTTTGTGGGGGGGGACTGACTGCTCTTGGCTGCAAATCCTGAAGTGGTGGTTGCCTGTGCGCTCCAACTGCCTTCTGAAAGGAAGAAGTATTTTTTTTTAGACGATTTAGCTGAATTCCTCTGAGCCTTCTGTTGTAATTCTCTCCTTGATGTCACTTTCTGTGCTGTCTTAGTGTCACGGGCATTGGATCCATTAACACAATGTTAGCAACAGACCGCATTAAAAAAATTATTCAAACATGGCAAGTATACGGGCAATAAACACACACCATTTTCCCCCTGTTCTTTATCTATCTGACGCTCGGGTGAAAGACAAGCTTCCAGCACGGTGGGGCTGGTAATAGGGTTGGATGCGCTTCACCTGCACTCACTGCTGCCAACAACATCCGGAGAGACACTCGCCAAGGAATTCCACCTTTTTTTGCTATTTGTTTCCCTTGGGAGGGAGCAAGTGTGTTATGTGGAATATAGTTGGGGCACGTAACAGGGAGGAACATCCAGCACAGATTAAACTAACAGACCAGAGAATAAGGAGAAGAAGAAGAAGAACTCTGGCTTTATACAGCATGGTGGATGGACGGGTTCCTGGCATCTAGTACGGGCAAGTCCCATGCCAAATTCTCTCGACTACACCACTCCGTCTTTATCACAAGCCACTCGCTGTGACTCCCCCTTTCTCTTCCCAATTCTGTCGCAGGTTCTATCAATCATATCTGGCTCTCAGCAGACACTCTCCTGCTCATTAAGAGTGTGAACCTGTAGGTAGTAGACTGCTGCAGCCCCCACCACCAGCCATTCATCTCTCCCAGCGGGGCACACACACACTCACATCTGGAGCAGCATTTCAAAACACAAGGCTGGTAGGTATAGCAGACATGCCAGCGAAGGAAGCGCCAAAGGAAGTGCAATACATTTTTTAAGAGGCTACCGTTCAGAGGACGACTGGACGTGGTGCCAGGAATAAAATGAACAGCCCTCAAAGTATTCGGTTAATACATGAAACCGTAATGGCTTTATATTTTGCCAAAAAGGAAGAGAAAAAACTGTGCTGTCGATAATGTGAATTCCAGTACAAAGGAAAGTTGACAAAATGCTAATGGAATGTATCACTGCCGACGATAGTTGGAAACAAATAGGCCTGGCTTCACTTCTCATTCCCTTTGTCCCTCTCTTTTCTCTGCGCTGTTTTGTGCAAATGATCTCAACCAAGACAAGTTGAGCAGCTTTACTGTGTGTGTGTGTGTGTGTGTGTGTGTGTGTGTGTGTGTGTGTGTGTGACGACCGCAGGGTGTAGCCCTAAGACTTCTTTTTTCCCCTCAGGCACCGCTTTCCCATCATGAATATGCCTTTGTGCTCCAGAGAGACACACACACACACACACACACTCACACATACACACACACACACACACACACACACACACACACTCGCACAGCTAAGGGGGACGACTTGTGAAGGAAAGGAGAATGCGCGTTTGTTTTTCTTCACAAGTGCAAAAATAGAGGAAGGTGTGACATGACACTTATTTATAGTGAAGACCTTAAGACTTTCACCTTCACCAGAAAAAACTGCATTTACCACAAATCCTGCAGCGACCCAAAAAGAGACAATGCAGGACAGAATGAATGCAAGATGTTCAAACATTGCTTCAAAATGCCTGACATTCCAAAAGGTAAAAGTAGTTCTCTTATCACAGTGGAAACATATCTGTGGTGGATTACAGAGCCATTTCATTAGATTTGAAGATGACCTTCAAACAACGGAGTATGAGGGCCATCTTGAGGATTTTTTTATAAATAAATAACGACAATTAAGTCGGAATTTTACAAGAATGAAGCCATAGTGTTAGGCTGTGTGTTAATTTAAAGAAGAAATATTGTCATATTTTGAAGTTATAGCCTACTGCTCTCGTTTTGTAGGTTAATATGTTTTCCCGTGTTTGTTTGTTTTCTCTCGTAAAATTACGACTTAATTTTCATAATGCTACGAATTTTATCCCGTAAATTTACAACTTTATTCCCCTCGTTTTATTTTTTTATTTTTCCCCTTGGCCCCAATACTCCATCGTACCTACAGTTTTAAAAAACACAGCTTGGACAACCCTTCAACAGTCTTGGATTGACATTATAGTATGACGTGCCAAACAAGTTTTTTTTTCTAAACGACTACATAGCGATGCCCTTGTCCGTCCATAATGTGCTGCATCCGCCTATGGGAGCGCGGCAGTAAGGAAACCCACAGACCCCTGGCCTGTTAACCCTCACAGCCACAACAAGCCGTCCCCAGATAGTCCATAATGCAACACTGTACAGCTGCCCTGTCACAACACATGTGTCACCACTCAACGAAAAAAAACGCCCGAAGCCAAACCCCCAGGGCCCTCAATTCAGCTTAGTCACGCCATCGCCGCCAAGACGGCCCTCCACTCCACCAACTGTGAGCTGCTGTGATGACTCCTGACACATACACAACCTTAAGATGCATAATTAAAAAAAATTAAAAATACAAATGTAACGCGACACAAGAGTGGAAGGCGATTACTGCGTTTGTGTCATGATTAATCTGGCTTGTTCACAAAAGGATGCTCTGTATTGATAAGAAAGAGTAAAAAATGTCACCAGCAAATAATACAATATGCGTTTTAAGAACCAATTAGGACACCATACTTGCCTCTGGATGATTATAGCTCTTTGTTTTATCAGTCTATATTAATCTATATGGTGATCTGAGTAGGCCCCATACGTCCAATGACAGCTGGTTTAGTCCATTTTTTTTCACTCTGAAGCAGGGATGGCAGCCAGACTGTTTAACAGGAATCTGGGGGTTTATGAATTTCACTACTTCCTGAACCTACACACAAATTCCTACGGTGGATAAGGATCTAATGTCATCCATTAATGTGTGAAGGGATGGACTCACTTGTAGCCACTGACCCTGTTGTTAATATCAGAGGGCAAGGAAGCAGGCAAGTATTTCATGTTTTTGCTTAGAACATGCCTCTTTAGACATGTGCCCATGCCTGGCTGTTGTAACTGTTTGTGTGTGACTGTGGTCCACTCTACTAGCAGGGGGCTAATTGCTTGCTTGTTTGATTCATGGTTTTACAGTGCCTTGTTGTTGCTACTCTGAAGGAGGACTTGATGCCATGACACCTATTATCTATTCTCTATCTGTTCTCTTGCTGTGTGCTTCATCCTCATATGCCAGCAGAAGCACTGGCACAATCTCGCCTCCCCCACGCCAACAGGCATATTGATGGGACACAGCGTCTCCATATTGAGAAGAAGTGGGCTGTGTCTTGGCGTAGAGCTCTCAGTTACATCAAGATGTTCTGGTATCCATTTTTTTTGTCTTGCTGCACATGCTTAGTATAATTTTAAATGGATTACAAAAAAAAAAAGAAATGCACTTAACCTTCTTTTTTATTTAGTTGAACTTTCTGATATTTGGTATTTTAAGATTGCCTTGACTGAGCCTTTTGAACCATGATATTAACATACAGCAATTCAAGCAGCATTTGGATAAGGACATACTGTATGCATGTGTGCTGCGAGCGTGGGAGGTGTTGGAGCGACATACAGTGCATTTCTGTAGGGCATTGGTTGAGTATTGGCATGTTTGTGACTCTTAAGCATCGCTCATGGTAGCAGTGTCACTTAAAGAGGTAATGAACAAACACAGAGAGTCAATGGTTGTAATGCAGGTTTAATTAAAACTGCCCAAAGAATGAGGCAAACAGGCTTGAAAAATATTCGATCAGAGAGGATATTCAGTCATTTGAAAACCACGATGATGCATATTTTTCTGCACTCTTTTTGCTTAGACCTCAACCAGTACTGGATCATTGTGGCCAATAGCGATATGTTGCTACTTTTGGGCCAACATATAGCAACATGCATATTCGGTAGCATTATCTAATGTATATTGATTTATTGCTAATGAAAATAATTGTAAGTTACACAACTTTTATTTTTGTGTCATATCTTCTTGCATTTTATGTGGGAACCTGCTCAATCATACCAAGATTGTATGTTCTTCAACTTCCAAATCATCAAAGTGATGCAGCAGGTGACCAGGTAGAACTATAAAGATACAACAGGTTCTCCACATGTCACAGTTTCCAATGGCCCTGTCAAATCACATCACCATTCAGTGTCTGTGTGAGCGCAGGGCAGCAGGCATCAAATTTAAAAAAAAAAAGAAGCAAGAAGAAGAATTGCACAGGAGCTGGTGGTGAGCCAGTGCCGGTATACTCAAGTCTCCCTCTTCCAGTGAGATTCAAAGTGCCTGCTGCCGTGAGAACACACACACACACACTCACTCTCAGGAAGCTGGCTTTTGAAGCTCCTGTCAAAGCAACCACAGGCAGCTACGCCCACTTATCCTCTCACTCTGGAGATGCCTCGCTTCGATTGAGTCCACCACACAAACTGTCACTGCGCACAGACACACACACACACACACACACACACACACACTTGTCTGTAACCTGTACATGGATACATAGTGACATACACAGGGACTAACAATGACAAGAGCTGACATTGCCAAAGAGTGACTTGAAAAAAATCTGATCTGACTTACTTTGTACATATGCACATGGTTACTGTTGCCAACGCCCTCTGCAGCGCTTTAGACATATGGAATACATTTCAGTTGACTTTTGTTTCTCATGCTGCACCCTCCGTTGGCCATTTCATGTGAACTCTCTCACCAGTGAAATGAGCCGTAGGGCACATGGTTCAACTTACCATCATAGCAGAACATGAAGTTGATGCACATATACAGTAAAGTCTCCTTTAGGAATAGATTTTGAATCCCTGCAAAGATGGATTACATAAGCGAGTTGAGTACCAACATTTACAACGGTTATCCTTTTTATGTTGTCTGTTACATAGAAAATAAAGTATTTTATGTAATTGTTGTTTGACAGTTGATCACACATAATGGCAGTCAACAATACTCTATTTATCATTTAACTTGTCATGCTGAACAGTTGTCAAGATGTAAGATGGAGAATCAGGCAGAGAGAACTGTAACAATGTCCATCTTTAGGAAAATTATCAATGTAGAAACACATCGGATTGTCTCAACATATATAATTGCGGTTAATGTTATGCGCACATTTTCTAACAAGCTGCTAAATTTACTGCAACATCAAAGAGAAAGATACACAGAGACACATAATTGTAATGAATTATGGTGATCCCAGTAAGCTGTAAATAACTTTCTAATAATTGTGTTGCTGCAAATACAGTTTATACATTTCTCAAATCCCCGCACTGTAAACATACAATTTTGGTATACATGTTAGTCTTTTGTTTAATGCGCGTACCCGTGTAATTTGTGGTAATGCAATACGGCAGAGCAAAATGTTACCCACACGCTCATGTCCTCTGCACAATTCCCTATTCCACAATTTATCAGCTTGATTCAGTGCAGCTGTGAAGTCCTGACACATTGCATGCTTGTGTGTGTGTGTGTGTGTGTGTGTGTGCTGTTGAGACCCTCGCAGGCGGTCTGGGATCTATTTTGATGTGAAAACCACAGACATGAACTCTTTTCACTGCTATCTGGTCCCCTAAGGCCCGGAAAGGCTCAGTAAAAACCTAGCCAAAAGAACAGGGAGTAAACACTTAACACACACACACACACACACACAACGCCTGAGCATACACTCAGGCAAACCCATGTTGGATCGATTAGCATTTTTGAGGTCACGGAGAAAAAGCGAGAGAGCACAAAGTTTATTAAAGGCATGTTTCATATTTTCCTAGAATCATTGAACAAATGAAATCCTCCCCCACTTTTTGGCTTAAATATATTCCTTTTTCTTTGGATGGTTTTATTTATTTATTAAACGCAGGGCGAGGGCAAGTACATGGAACTCCAAAACACTCTTAGAAAGCCACGACAGACAGAATGAAGATAACGAGCGGATAAGCTAAGAGCTCCCCGTATCGATTGCTGCACTGTTTACTGTCGAGCTGTTGATTTTTCAGATTGATTTTTGACACGGCTTTTGGTTTGCAGAGCGGAGGGTTATATTTAATCCTCCTTAATAGAACAAATTCCTGCAACCATGGACAGCACCACTTTAAATGTTTAAACAGTTGGGGCTACAAAGTATAGGGGGGAGGGGTGTATAAGTGCATAAAAACAAAAATGGCTTGGAAAACTTAAACAATACATTTCAAAAGTAGCCTACAGTATCTGTCTGCCTCAAATTCTGTAAGGGTTGCTGTGCACGTTTTTCTTTTTACGTCAAATTACATTTATTATATAACAACATAGGGGAGAATGCGGTAATCTGAGCCACTTTTTACATTTGCTCCCCTCTAAGCGAGCTAAAATGATTTATCACTCAAATTTACACATTTCCCATTAATTCAGGATGTTTCCTAGAAATGGGCATTAGCAGAATATTTTCAAGACAAAGGGCAGTGAAAATATGATTGTTTTAAAAAAAGTTGTGATGTGGCTCACTTTACCCGAGCTGTGGGGTAAACTGAGACGGACCAGAAAAATCAAGGGGGTAAAGTGAACCAGCTGGGGGTAAACTGATCCACTTACTTTTTCCACTCTGAAACTACCATAACAACACAAATTGTAACAGTTAGAATCCTGAAAGCTGGGCACACATTCCAGAACTAATGTCGGACTAGTAAAAGAATGATGGGGTTTGGTCAATTAAGCAAAGCTAATTTTCTAAACACTTGAAAGTAACTCTGAACAAAATCAAATACAACATATTATAATTCAAAAGGTTTTAATAAGATTCAAATTAAAGATATAACCTGTTTGGTTAGAACACAGTCTGGGGGTCAGAACACAAGACGCTTGGCTCACTTTCCCCCACCACCACAATTTGAGAAAAAACTACCTCTCTTAGCATTTCAGGCCAATCTTTCGCTAATATCATCACATGGTTTTTATATGTTGGTCGTTCATCAACACCTATTATAGAAGTTTTTCTACGTGAATACATTTGCTTTGGCACAACAGTTGATTAAGTTGACAGCAAGAAAATGTACTTTTAAGCAAAATACCTATTTTGGTGAAAAAACATGCTTACCACAGCACCATGACGTCCTCTCTTTCAGGGCCATGGGGAAATGAGAGGGGCTTGAAAACATATATCTCACATGACCACAAATGTTTTCCGTTGCCTAGATACAGGGGGTGGCTCACATTACCCGATGCCTCAGATTCCCCCGTTCTCCCCTACATTGAGATCAATTGACTTTTGCTTAACCCCACCCGCCTGAGGTACTGTTGCTAAGCCTGTAAAGCTTAAAGTCAGTTTTCACACTGTACAATACATTGCTGCCTACAATGATAACAATATACCAACGAAATTCTTATTAATATTTGAAACACTATTTTCCCTATGCAAAGCTAAAAAGTATTTAGGCATGTTCTGCCACTGTCAGTGTAGATTAGGAAAACTACTATGGAGTTCCTTACGATTCTTTGAAGTTTGTCTCAAGTAACTTTGCTCAGTGCTTGTTCTTTTTACACTACATTTCCCAGAGGTCACTCCTCGAGCATGGAGTAGTGTGGGCGAGGCTCTTTTGAAGAAGTAAAATCAATAATTTATTTATATGCAGTTGTTACTTAAACACACAATGAACAATCCCAGAATTGATCCTAAATCTACAATTAAAATCCTCAAAGTTGGCAAACGCACTGCCAAACCAAAAAGTGCCAAAAATAGCTTTGTTTGAGGAACATAAATGAACCCCTACTTTACATTTGTTGGAGTCCACAATTTAACACTGTGGTACCGCATTGTTCTGCCGGCGACTGACGTGTCCTGAGTTGACTTTCCTTCCAAAACATTTCAGGCTGCTACAAGCTGTGCGTGTTTGTGTGTGTGTGTGTGTGTGTGTGTGTGTTTGTGCATGTGTGTGTGTGTGTGCACGCCTGTCTATCTGAGCGCCAGAGGGAGGGAGTCAATCACAGCAGCAGAAATCATCCCTGCGGGCGATCTGTCTCCACTCATGACAAGGCTCCTAAGGCACTTATCCTTCCTTTTACTGACTCACTCCATCCATCCCTCCCTCCATCTCTCGCCCTTATTCTCCATTGCTCTCTCCGTCTCCCTCCCACGGTTTGTCTCATGCCCCGGCGCTGCAATTAGCTTCTCATCATCATCAAAGGGAGTGATGAAAACACCAATGCGAGATAGAGACAGTCAGACAGAGGTAGAGAAGCTGTGAGAGAGGGAAGATAAGAGGGATGGAGCCGGAGGAGACTGAACAGAGGTGAAGCAATGTTTCACACACACACACACAAGCACTCTCTCAATTTCTTTTTCTTTTCCTCCTCAAGTACACACTCTGTTTAACACAATCGCACACACACATAGTCAGCCTGCGCTCCCTTGCTCGCAATCACTCCCACATTCCCTGTGAGATGCAGACAGAAAGGGAGAAGGAGAGGTATGATATCCATATCCCCTCGGGAAATTTTTCTCTCCTTTCTCCATTCCGTGTTTTGATTTCTCAACCCCTACATTTCTCCCTTTCCTCTTTCACAGACGCAAACACACTTGTTCACTACTCTGTCTCCCCCTCCCTCCTCCTCCTCCTGCTCCTTCTCATCTTCCCTTTAAAGTAGTATTGCTATACATGTTAGGGAAGCTGCTCAGTGAGTATTCTCATTGTTTTCTTGTTTTCACCCCCTCGGTTTAGAGAGCTGTACGCTGTGACCGCATGTTGAAAGCATGTCAGCGAGAGAGATTGAGAATAGGGGGATGAAAGGGACGGTAAAAGAGGGAGGGAGTGTGTTGAGATGGGCGTCCCCACTGAGGGCACAGAGAGAGAGAGTGATGGCATGCTTGTTTCTTTGTGCCCGAGCTAACGTAGCAACAACAGTAGCAGTGAGTGGAGGTGATGGAGAGGAAAATAGCTAAGGGTAAAAAACAGCTTGGGGGTGAAATGAGAAGGGCTAAGCTGCTAATTTATCATGGCACTAGCGCTCAATAAAATTGACATAATTGGCCCTAGTTGGTGGTCCTCGGTGGGGGGAGGGGGGCCTCAGCAGTGGAATCTCAACTCAATGTGAATAATCAAGTGTTGCAGGCTTCAACAGTCAGAGAGAGAGAGAGAGAGCAAACCCTAATGTCTTTCAGCTGGATGCTCCCTGCAGTCCTTCCACATGCGTTAACATCAGACTAGATGTTGGTGAAATGTGGGAGTAAACTTTGCTGTAATTTGGACCCATTTGTTGAATGGTGCGTGTTAAATTTCTTGCTACTGTCCTTTGCTCTGTTGACACAGACTGTTGACCTGAGTTAAGTGTAAAGAATCATGCGTCTCCTCCTCTGATGCACATGTCTTCACCAGCTGCTTATTTTCACCTGTCATAGGTTGACACAAATATCCTTCCCAGATCCCAACTATACTCTGCACAGGGGCCCCCCACCAAGCACCCCCCATCTTTACACACTGTTGATTTAATCACAAACAGGCACAAAATATTCCAACATTTAAATTAGAGAACTAAATAAACAAAAATAATCCAAAAACAGAGAATGTGAAACTATAATAGCAATCCACAATATTGTAAATTATTAACACAATTTATTTTAGCCAAGCTAACAGCATGGCTCTATGGATGGCAGCCTTGCTCTATCAGTCAGTTTGGCTGAGCACTTGAAATATACTTATTCTCATTTTTCTTTGTTCATGACATACCCATGAGCAAATTTAGAAAATAAAAGAGTTGAGCACCTACCTTCCTTGACTACTATTGTTAGCAGTCTGCCTTAGCCTTCCACCCAATTGGCAATCTAACCAAAGCTTATGCACATGCCTTCAGATGGTGACCCATGATGACAGGGCTGACCCAATTTCTTTTGGGAGTATCTAAAAATTTTCCATATCACGACATACTGTATACACATCGAAATTGCAATTTAATATTGCCTTTACAGAGGAATCGCATTTTAATTAATTTTATCGCCAACTTACAAATTAGTGTGCATTCCTGACAGTCTGTCTATTGGAGAGAGCTTACTTGCTATTGCACCCAACAATGCTGCTCTGACAGACACAAGGACATGCAAATACCCCTTGCCCCGATAAAGCAGGAAATCCCAGAGGGGTTTTGTCCATGAGTGACGATAAGATGTGTAGAACTGATTGATTCGATACAACATGTGCAGTGATACAGCCGTTAACTGTTGCATTCGACCGTGGATACTACTTACCCTCAAAAATGTAATGCTGTTCTAGGTAATCAGTTACTCCCTGTGGCTGGCTAGATAGGTCTGGTGTGAGGCAAGCAGCAGCACTGCCTCAAGTGACGTTTCACTGGCTTTAGTGATTAGCCAGTTAAAAAGCCAAACACTAGAAACGCATCACACAGAAAATAAAACGCAGAGGGAGCTTATTGAAGCGGACATTTTAATCAGCCACCCAACAGGGGTGAGCCTGAGATGGTGTCGCCTCGGTTTGGTCTGTGGAGATGGGTTGTCGTGGGCGATGATATCTGCTCACGTGGGACAGGGAAAAGGGGAGAGGCAGCTGCAGGAGAAGCTTTGAGGGGCAAAGGTGTTGACAAGGAAAGGTTCCAAACAGCTGGCTTTGCATTCTGCATGAAGGGGAGGAATCAACAGCGAACCAAATGACAGCCATTCACCGTGATCAAAAGGAGGATGCATTGTCTCTCCTCGGATTCAGAGAGTCACAGACAGACTTAGGCTCTCAGGGCCCCTCGGTGTCACACAGTAGGGCTCTGTTTTGAAGAGCTCAGTTGGCAGGCTTATACTTCCCACTACCGAGTAATGTCCATCATTTCTCCTCATCGGCATTACTTTAAAGCTATAGTGTGTAGCTTTTGCATATAAATGTCGGTCACATTAAGCCATTGCCAAATTAGTTGACATAAAGTTGATTAAGCCAATGATCTCCACAAACCTCTCTCTGTACGTCCCAATATGGAAGCATTTACAAACTGTAATACCCACGACAATAGGCACACGAAATGACTCATTTGTTGATTCTATACTGCCATAAAAAAGGCGTACACTGGACATACAGCAGAACGAATACAATCCATGCGTGATCACCAAAGGCTTACTTCATGTAGATGCACCGACAGTGTTGTTGTAATTACATAAGTTATGCATTATAGCTTTAATTCTTAACATAAGGGGACATGGCCTCAGGTTTTTGTTTGTATTACTTGGAAACTGACATAAATCCACATTAATTAAAATCAAACACGCACAGTGCCCGCTTGATACCTTTTGTCAAGCTGTTTGTCTCGTGAAATGGACTCACTGGCACTGTCCGCGTCTCCTTTCGCTTTCTGGATTATCATTCTGTTGACACAGCCTCCCAGAGCGATTCAATGTGTGTGTGTGTGTGTGTGTGTGTGTGGGACCATTTTATCCACACAAGTTGGCGTTAAACTCTCCTACCAACTAATTTAATCAATAGGGAATCTAATGGCATGAGTGGGTGTCATCTCTCCATCTGTGTCCTTCTCGTTTACAGTACAGCGCCCATCGCAGAGTCAAGTCACCAGCCATCTGCCGGTTCTTAGCTCACCATCATTGCCGTTCAGATTTGTCACGCAGCTTGCACAGAAGCTCGTTACTCCTCCACACAGCACTAACGTATTAGCGACTATCACACAGATAAACATCTTGTTATCATTTACCACCTACATCATTAGGAAAGCATACTCGGGTTGTGTGTGAAATTCATGGACAGTACGTGTGTTCATGTGCGTCAATAGTTTGCAAACTGGTACTGAGATAACTATCATTATTCTTATTATTTTACAGAATATTAAGGGGTTTCATGGCACAAACAATTATCACCTCCGTGTAGCATCGTTTGAAATATGAAATTGAACTATGTGTTTGAAAGAAGCCGTTAACAAAGATGGGATATGTTAATGTGTGGAATTCTTTTTTTGACTTGCTTTGTTGTTTGCTTAACGGTCCTGATGTCCATTCTGTGTTTTCCAGAGCTGAATCGGGGAGAGAGATGACCCTAGTTTTGTCCATGAATCCTTTCCTGGACCCAGAGGGAGACCCCCCACTCTCCACATACCAGCCCATATGGGAATCCGAGCGCTGCACTAAGACCTGCCTGACAAGCCCTGCCCCACCATGCAGCTCTGAAGAGACAATTGCACAAGGTAGGCTACATCATATTTGTTTGTTCATTCAGTCAATTTACTGAAGCCTGATTTAATAACATGCTGGTCCACACAGTTGAAGTCTGTCCAATAATTTTGCACGACATCCAAGTCTTTTGTTTTGAGACCTGGCAATTAGAACCATCTGTCCAAGCCATCCATCATTATTTGTCTATCATGGCCCTGCAGCTATTGGAGTAGAGCTGTCAACTAATTAACATGGTTGCAGGGCGGCAGTGTGTGTTCTTGATTTTATTAGATTTGCAATGTGATTTTAGTGTTAATTAAATATATGACCAAGACATCTAAAGTTTAACATTGAAATGTGTTCTTCCTGAATAGCCTGCTGCCGTTCAGGCTATTTTTGAGACTTAGGATCAACACAAACCTAACTAGGGGGACTATTATAAATGTTTTAATGTTTGGAACTTCATGTGTTTTTAGTAATGATATTTACGGTAACAATGCAGGTGATTTATGGAAATGTTTCTCTGTCTGCAGAACCCCCCTGCAGGCGAGTTCCAGAACATGTTTCCGTATCAAGGATTGCATACTTCAAGAGGAAGTTTGTTGATGATGATGATGAGCATCCCTTCAGTTTCAGAACGTACTGCCAAACTGTAAGTGATGACACACTCACATTCAGGATACACACCATATTTAATCAAGACCGTATCCATTGAACTCTTATATAATCACTCTTATTAATAAATACTAGGGATGCACCGAAATTCAAATTCTTGGCCGAAACCGAATACCTAAATATACCTATAAACAGTTCGCCGAAAGGCCGAAACCTTGTTTATTATTTAGTCAATTATTTCAACATTGCATACATGAACTCCCAAATGTTCTCCTCAAACATAGCCTACAACTAAAAAGCAACCCTAAATAAATAATGAAACAGTAAAACCTTCAAATCTAAGAGTAAAATTAAAATTAAAATTTTACTAGGAATTAATTTGTGAACTGATTTTTACCTTGACTTATATGAGGATGAATCTACAAAAAGATTGACTTATTGCCTTTTTTAATTTTTTGCAGTGCAGGTTGAGTTGCTCTAAAAAAAACTGCACCACAGCTCCCACCGTAATGTTCAGACTTCAGAATTTGCTTCAAATCCCTGATCAAAAAAAAAAGAAAAAAAAGAAAAAAAATGTATGGGTATATGTATATATATATATATATATATATGTATATATATATATATGTATATATATATATATATATATATATATATATATATATATATATATATATATATATATATATATATATATATATATATATATATATATATATATATAAAAATGTGTTTTTTGTTTTATTTTTATTTTCCGTAACAGTAACTGTGTATCTGAATCCGAATTTGATGAAAATGGGGGCGGGACCTGATAAGCCTTTGGCTTCTTCCGTCTCCCTTCGGACAACACAAAGTATGATGTATGAATATTTGCAAGAGAAAATTGTGCATTGTGTGGAATTGTCCGAAAGAATAATAAATAAATAAATAAATAACAATGAGAGGCTTTAAACGATGTCCATGCTTAGGAGGTGATTGTAACTTTTTCGTCTGTAGACTGAAACTAACGAGGGGAGGCGGCTCGCTGGACACATATTTAGTCGCGCTGTCAGTTTGCCGACATGGCTCTGTGTATTCAGGCTCGAGAAATGCAATCAGATCGTAGGAGCCTTTTCCCCCAACAGCGCTAACGGACAGGATATCTCCGGTTATCATTTTAGCGGTCAAACTAAAGTTTTTTTTGCGTGGCGGCCCTCACCGGCGAGGTGTCACTGTGAATGACACCGTTACCAACTGTCACACTGTCTGTCACAGAGTTTCACCGGGTGAATCGCTGCTTCGCTCGCGCAAGGCTTTTGTGTTTCTAAGGTGATTAAACATCAGTCTTGGACGAGCGTTTTAACTTTATGCTGCAAAGCATTGCACTGTCTGCGCCGTGTTTCATCCAGTTTGAAAAAATGCTCCCACACTGGACTCTGACATTTTCATGCACGGACTTTACAAAAACTGCTCCTGCTGCGCGCTCACAAACAGACGTGGACTCGCATACACGGTTACGTCTCTCTTTACTGCCATTTCCTGGTTTACAAGCGCGCAGCTCTTTTAAAAACATATTTCCTTAGTGTCATTTAGTTCGCCAATTTTCGGTAATGTTGTTCGGCTTTTTAACTGTTTTCGGCCAAACTTTTTCGGTGGCCGAATGTTCGGTGCATCCCTAATAAATACTACATCTTTGATAGACATGCCATAGCCATAGCCATTTTGAAAAAAGTATAAATCATCTCAATTCTGCATCAATACTGACAGATGTAGTTTTGCATGACTTTAATTTCTGCATCTCTAAGGGCATTTTGGGTATTGTTAGCACATAGTCATGTGAATGCCTAGGACTTTTTCATTCAATTGTAGGTATTTCTGAGGGCATTATATCGGTGAGAAATTCTACAACTAGAGTTCTGACACACATATGTCTCAATTGATCGGACCTGAAGCACGATGAAGTAGTTGTAGTTGTGCTTGAAAAGGGGATTAATTCACCTGCACATTCAGCCTTTTTAAGGGTTTGTTTGCAACTTGATTTATATCTTAAAAAGATGAAAACTCTCTATTCTCACTCTCACACATGAGCTTGTCAAGTCTTAATGAATCTGGATCTGCTGCTTTCTTTGTCTAACTAACCATTTAACATGTATCTAACGGTGTCATGTCCTTCAGGTTGCCCCAGTGCTGGAGGAGCGGGCCCATGTGCTGCGCCTCTCCCTGGAGAAGATGCGCTTCATCGACGACCCCGAGGCCTTCCTCCGGCGCTCCGTCCTGGTCAACAACCTTCTGCGGCGCCTGAGGACTGAGATCCTGCTCCAGAGCACTGACTGGTGTTTCCAAGTCCCACCCAACCCCCAGGCCTTTACCACTGGGCCCTGCAGTCCCTCCCCACCACTGCCACCACCAGCTAGCACTAACCCCGCTCACCACCAGGCACTCCACGAAACCACGCTACCCACCCGCATCTGCTTAGCCCCTCAAGCTGGCCCTCCCCTGCGTAAGCGCTTCAGAATGGTGCGCGCCGGACAGGCGGATCTCCGGCCCGACTGCGCCCAGACGTGTTGCTGCATATACGCGGCGGCGGCTGCTGCGGGACACTACCTCCACCTGCCGTTCTCCATGTACGACGCAGCTCTCTCGACCTGCCCGTCCACGCCGCACACCTCCTCACACTCCTTCTTCCAGCTAGCTAGCCACAGTAGCAAGCTAGGGCTAACGGTGGCCATAGAAGAAGATCAGGAGGACGAGGAGGATGAAGATGGTGAGGAAGAGGAAGAGGAGGAGGAGGAAAATGAAGAGGAAGAGGAAGAGAGGGATGAAGAAGAGGAGGAAGATGATGAAGATGTAATAAGGCAAGCTGCTGGGCCTTCCCTTGAGGTTGTTAAGGACAAGTCAAGCCCCAAAAGTAGGACTAGGACCTTGCGGAGTCATTCACACACAAGGACAGAGGAGGAGAGCTGTGTGACGGGTAGGGCAGCAGAAGAGGAGGAAGAGCAGGAGGAGGAAGAGCAGGGGGAAGAGGAGGAGGGGAAGGCTGTGAGACCTGCTCAGTGGGACTCTAAAGCTGCCACAGCAAGGGACCTCCACAAGGCCGGGTTCTGGCTCCGCAGGGCTCATAGACAATAGAAAATGGACTGCTCTTTGAATGACAATGTATTGATGACGACAACTGTCATCAGTTGTAAGATTATTTCTCCTCCATAGCAGATGAAGGTGTGCGCTACCTACAATATAGTGATACCAAGTCAGCTTTATTTTAATGGTTTAATATACACTCCTGGGTGGCACACAGATAAACTCCATTCAACTCCATTGCTAGTGTAATGGTTAGATTAAAGAAAATCGACGGTTCTTGGCCACTGTTGGCTCTGGTTAAACAGTTGTAAAGCTAAGCTAAGGTCACATACGGTGGGGATCTTAAATCCCAATGGTGAAGTGAAGCTTACGATTGCACTCCAAGACAATTTTTCTTAGCCCCACAGCACAAAACTAAAGGTCTTAAGTGGGGCTTTCTATTGGTGCAACGGTCTCGTTTCAGGACCCTAAACAAGCCTATAAAATGCAGTGTTGTGGATTTGGGAGTGTTTTCTTCTGTATATGTATATGTGTGTATGTGTGTGTGCTTGCAAGATATGATGTAGCATTTTTAAAACTTGATTTTGAGCTGTTCTTTTTATCAAAACATGGGTCACAGGTGATAACGTGAGCCCGTTGGATTCGACACTGTCTCAGGCAATGGCGAGCGACTGAGCTGCAGTGGCGGCACAATGTGTTTGCTTCAATTTCTTTAAAGAGACAACAATCATAAACATTGTAAATGTTAAATCACAATTTCAAGTGCCTTAGTGTTTTTATAGATCCATGACCATGTATATTGTGTGTTAATGTTATTCTTCTTGTCGTTAAGTAGCTATCTTGCATTCCAAGTGACTGCGTTTGACTGAAACAGGACACAGGCATTGGTTAAATGCAGGGATTCTTTCAAATGTCTGTGATATTTCAAAACGAACTGATTTTCTCCATCGAAAATGTGTTCTGTTTGTCTTTACTTCAAAATGCATGTTTTATAGAACTACCTGTCTTGACATTGCACAAACTCAAAGCCAACTTTCAAGGACGGTTTGAAAGCCTTGGAAAGCTAAATACGTTCAAAACCTCATCTACATTCAGTTAGGTTCAACCAGAAGAAGGCTTGTTATTATGGGTTGCTTGGTATGTCCATTGGTGAGGTTTACCATGAGCATTATTTAAATCCGAAAACATCAAAGGGATTTGGCACTTAAATAGTACAACAGTGTTGCATCGCACTACTGACGGCCCTTGCCCCAGCATAAACACAGATCTACAGTCAGCTCTATGTGGAAGTTAAAGGAATAGTTCAACATTTAGTAAATACACATATTGGTTTTGTGCCAAGAGTTGGATGTGAAGATTGATACCAAAGCTAACAAAATGTGGTTACGAGCATCCCTAAAGAGCACTCCTTAACTGTATCTCTCTATCTCTGTGGTCTGCGCAGGTTGCTTGGCAACCAGGAAGTTTCTGCACCCTGCCAAGAAATGGTAAAACCACAATGTGTCATTTTTACACTTTGGGTGTTGTGCAGATTAAACAAAAGATACAAAGTGTTAGCTAGGGAGCTTAACAGGTGCTATCTGTAGACAGAGGCAGACCAGCAATTTCCCCCTTTTTTTTTTACTCTTCATGCTACGCTAAGCTAACTGGCTGCCAAGTCATTCTAAGAAAAAATGAAAATACACCCTTGAGATAAGCCGTACATTGGATGTGCTGAGCTGACAGACCATACATTTTCTTCTTGACTTAATTCAACAAATCAAGGACAGATACAATTCAAATCTACAGTATAAGAGCCTTTCTGTCAGGATGGCATGATGGGATGTTTGTTGTTTATATCTGGTTTGGTACCTCAGAAGATTACAGTCCTCACACTAATGGCAAATGAAAACCAAAGTTGTGGATATCAGTTGGTAGGTAGTGCTTTCTCTTTTGTGTGACAACGATTGGATGGCCACAGTTATTGTGTCGGGTGGAATTACTCCTGCCTTGCCATTTGTCCCTATCATTTTTTTCTTCTGATGTACAATAGAACAGCTGTTTTGGACATCAGTGGACACATCTACAATGAGACAACCTGGGTGCCAGCCCATTTCATATCATTTCTCAAAACCCTTCATTTTAAAAACAAAAACAAATAAACCCATCGATTATCAGTGGTATTTCTTAAAGATGGGAAAAAGAAAATTGACAAAGCAATATTTGTTTCCGGGACGAGAACATGTAACTGCATTTGTCTGGAATTTAAAAAAAAACGACAACAAAAGAGCATGTGTGCTCTGAGAATTGTATGTGATGTTTGTGACAAGTGTAAAAGATCAGTAAATGAAATGTTGAAAAAAAAAACTCCCGCTTCCTCCTTTTATTCCTTTACACAACAACCTTGCAGTTCACATTACAATGACATGTGTGTTGTCTAAGTGTGTGTGTGTTTGTCCATGTCTGTCTGTGTATGCCTGCCTATTGTCTTGCTCCCCAGCCTGTCTGCTTGTGCAGTGGAGTGCAGTACCACAGCTTATTGCACTCGCCAAATGTCTCTCAGGTGTCACTTCAGCGCTCAATTCTTGTTAATCTTCTTGACATTCCGCTCGGAGCAGTCACCTCCACACTCCTCCCTGCTCCCCCTTGTCACATCTATTGTCCCTGCAATGCTCTATTGACACACACACACAAATACACACACCTACATTTACTAAAGACAACCTTCAAATAGAGCAGGGACAATATATAAAAATGTATTTCCTTGCTCATGATTACTTGCTATTATGAAACTGTATGTACTGTTATAATGCTTTGAATGCTTACGCAACACTGTCATGCAATGGCATCGCTATGCTTCAACTCAAACGTTCCTTTGATCCAGTATTAGTGCTCACTGTGTGCGTTCTAATTACTGGATTATTTCTAATGCTGGGCAGGTTCTGTGTGACATGGCTCCGATTTGCTTGAAAGCAGCTAAACCATTGTAGTATATGTAGAGTGGGGAAGAGAGAGAGAGTGTGTGTGTGTGTGTCTGTATGTGTGTGTAAGGGTGGGGGCTGGGTTGGGGGCATGTGTGTGTTGGTATGGATAGGATGTAGCAGTGTGAAGCGGGGAGGTTAAATCACAGGTCTGAACATCTTGACAGCGCTGTTGCGAGGTGAGTATGGAAGATCATCTCTTCACGACACTTGTGCCACAGGGGCATGTGTGTGCGCGCGTGTGTGTGTGCGTGTACACACACGCCTTGCTGTGCTCAGACTTCACATACCTCAGTATCATTGTCTCTCATTTCACCGCATCGACTGTTATTGGACTGACTGTTTTTACTGTAATACAACTGTATCTTCATCAACACCACACATCATTCTTTTTGGAAATGTGTTTGCAATGTGTGTTCAGGTGTTAAAACTGACTTTATATGTGTTTTTCCTAATTTTCCTAATTGAACTACTCCTGGGTACTAGTGCACCGGGCAGGGAATCACTGCACTACACAGCAGTATATCATTACCATTGTATACAATATAGCAATTATTCAGTGAATACACATACACTATATACTACAGTAGCCTAAATGATTAACAGTCATACAACTCTAACGCATCATGAAGAAGCCCCTAAGGGCATGTTTGACATGCAGTGTGTGTGTGTCAGTGTGAATAAGGTATGCATGTCTGCATACATAACAGAATGCTCTCTCTCTCTCTCTCACTGTCCCCTCACCCCCTTCTTCCCCCATGCCCAAGGCAAGGCAAAGATTGGGACTTTCCAAATAACACACACAAACACAAACAAACACATACACAAACACACACACACACATCGCCGGGCGAGTGCTGAGGAGAGGGGAGCTGTCATTTGTCAACAAGGAACTTTGGCAGCTCGCCGTTGCCATGGGAACTGTCTGTTGCCGAGGACTGGTTTTGCATCACAAGGTCCTGGAATTGGCTCCAAAGCCTCAGAGGTCCCGCCCCTCCTCCACCCGCCTTACCTCCGTCTCTCACTGCTTCAGACATATTGTCAAGATTCTCTTTTCTTTCTTTTTTCTCTCTCTCCCTGTTCTGTCGTCTTCCACCCCATAGACATTATTCCCCTGTTCATTAGCAGGAAGATTCATATCTTCTGTTTGCTTTACAATAGCTACGTGGTATGAAAGAATAAAGGATAGATAGATAGATAGATAGATAGATAGATAGATAGATAGATAGATAGATAGATAGATAGATAGATAGATAGATAGATAGATAGATAGATAGATAGATAGATAGATAGATAGATAGATAGATTTCGTTAATAACTTGAGTAGGACCGCAGCTAAGATTCCTCAGATTCCACAGTTCCGAAGAGCACAAGATGAAATAATATGATAGTCTTCAAAACAAAAAAAAAGTGGCTGTGTCCCATAAGACCACGTTATGTCCACATGCATACTCTGCTACACTCTCACTTTCTGCCATTGTGTGCACCTGCACTGAAATAGCATCATGAGTTCAGATCATTTAAACACTAAACAATGGTTAATATCCCCAATGTCGGGGAATCTGGCCCAGGTATCCTATCGGAGCCTTGGCCTATCCTGTCAATAGAACATCTTCATAGCTATTCGCTATCGTCATTAAGCTGAACACTTCTGTGGAGTGATAAGGGACAAGGTAATGTCCTATTATTGCAATTACAAGCCAATTGGTTGTAATCTTTGCAAAATCGACTATTCTCTGTAACATCATTGAGATCAGACAAAAGATTGGCAGATATGTTGGATTTGAATTGCACAACCAGAGTGCATGGCTGTTGTACTAACTAACAAAGACTATACAGCAATTATTTTCTCTCTGCAAGTGCTCACCGATTATAATGCATGCATTTCCATCCATAGTAATGCAGCTCAAACCCAAGAAGTCCATCCCCAATATGATCAATTGGATTCAGTTTACGTAACGACACCTCAATCTCTGGCTTCTGCTGATGTTTCTGGGTTTCTCCATGTACAGCATAATGCGCCTGTATGTTCAGTGCTGAAAGGAGCTTTTGATAAACAGTGTGTAGGATGTCCTCTATCCTTGATAGTGAAGCACACTCCCTTTCCCCAACCAGTGAATCCTCCACGGTAGCAAGACAAAGTTGGCAACGAAATTGTGACTGGGGATAAGAGAGATGCCTTTTATTAGCTGTGGCACCTGAATCTGAGGATTTTGGGGGGTTCTTGAATTAAGTAGTTCTACTGGTTTAACAATGTATGTTTGCTGTCCCACACACAGCACCGAAAGAAGCTCAGGAGGAGGCTGTGTCCATGCAATTGAAAAAAAAACACACGCTTTTTGTCTTACTTAATTCTTTAAAAAATAAAGCACTTACCCCATTTTTACCATTTGCGATAAAATTACTGTTTTGCCCAAGGGCACGCTACAATAAACTCTGTACTTCTCTCAGTATCCCACTGATCAGACTTTGGTTAAACATCAAGGATTGATGCTTTATTTTGTAGCGACAAGCCCACCAAGAATTACCACTGCAGTTCCACTCAGTGCAGCTGCTAAAGACTAAGACTCAGCCTTTAAGGAGAGTGGATATTGGACTCACATCCATCAGGTGTGACTCCAGATAAATCCCATTGTTGCTCCTGTCTGCTGGATGTGTTATAGATCACGTTTGGCGGTTGGCTGTTTCAACCCCAAGTTTATAAAAGATCTAAGGATAGCAACTTTCCGTACAGTTTCAGCCACTCTGACTCTACTAAAACCTTATTTTAAAACAGTTGGATTTTCATGATTTTTTACGCACATTTTTGATCTATAACTACATCATTTGTTCACTCAGCTTCTCACCCATGTTTGCCATTTTCGCTGATGCTTCTTTCCTGACTTTTAGATCAAATACAGAACTGCCATTTAAACTCAGGCTCAAGGTTGCAGTTTGTCAGATGAAAAATAACACTTTAATAAAGGTTCATTAGTAGTCTTTGTGCTGCCATGACGACCAGTTCAGAAACTAAAGAGGAAAGGCTAATTCGGCATTCAGAGCCTGTGACTTAATTTTCTCCTCTCATCTGTGTGTATCGCCTGTTAAAAGCAGCTTGTCTCAATGTTAGTGCGACATTGCCGCTGGGATTGAAACAGTAAAAGAAGAGTTAGCAGCAAAGTGTCCACGTGTTTTTGAAGGTTTTGACTAGTAGTAGCATGACGCCCGGGGGAAGCAAGCCAATAAGAAAGAACCACACCCTGTCTGAAGACTGATATCTTTGGCAACAATTCACAAGTTCCCTTTATGGAGGCCCTGAATCATTCTCCTTGTTCCACACAGTGTATGGAGGAAATGAGGCACGGACCTGAGAGAGGTAGAATAAGGTTAAACAGTGGAGGAGGAGGGGAGAGAGAGGGAGGGACAGAGAGAGAGAGAGAGAATGGCCTGGGAGCATCCACACAACATGTCCTCCTTTAACCTTGTTCTATATCTGTCCCTATGCCACATCCCTGTTTTTCACCCCCATGCCAACTGTACTGTACGACCCTTGGGATCAGCTGATATATGTAAGCTACACATCCATCCAGCCCTCGCTAGAACTAGCTGGCCTATTAATCTCAAGTCCTGTCCTTCCCTGCTCTACACCGTGGTCTCTTTGAACTGAAAAAATAGGAAAAAGGGAAGGATAAAACTGAATAAGTGTGAAAAACTGTTGAACTAACGAAAACCTGGCAACCCCTTGATGTGTGAATGTTGGCTTTGATCTAACCCCCTTTAAGTCTTTTCCTGCTTGTACCAACCGTTTTCAATCTTCACTTTTTTTTCTCTCCTCCTCGTTGGATGCATTTATCACACGCGAGGCAAGCCCGGTCGTCTGTGTCTGATTAATGCCACTCTCCTGGTCATGGTTGGACTGGGAAGAACGCAGCGATTGTGTTCTGAAGCGCGCGTGAGTGGTGCAACCGAGCTGCAAAGATGGTGTGCACGCAGGAGGGAATTCAGCAGGGGGCATTTTAACAAACATATGTACAACATTGTAAACAGTGTTGGCTTGTGATACAGTCCAGTGGTCAAATCACCATAAGGCATCTCTCAATTGACCCCATATGAACAATAGAGACCACAGCATTCAAAAATGCCAAGTCAATTTGATATCATTCAAATACAGTGTCTCAGATTTGGCAATTTGAATATCTGACATACTGTACAGTCAAATTAGTTTTTCTCATATGTTGTGTTTTTCTTTTGCATATAATTATCAAATTAATAATAATTTGATGAAATGTCGGACTAAATATTTTGATCAGGCAAATGTTCAGATTTGGCAGCAATGTGGATCAAAACCTGACACTCCCTTCAGTGACACACTCTATGATGAAACAATGATCGACACCCAACAAGGGTCATTACAATGTCCCAGGGTTCAATGTTCTTAGATTTGTATGGCACCAAATAGAAAGTTTTTAATGTCATATTTGTTTTTTTTGTGGCTAAAATGCAGTTATACAGTAAACAGCGATGACTTGATACTCCATGATGTGTTTACTTAACCTGATCGATTCATCTCAATAACACTCAGTTATGTATACTTAATATGCAGAAGACAAAAAATCCACTATATGTATCACTGTCTTTAATTGACAACAGATATTCCACTGCGTACATACATTTTCAAAGGTAAGCCTATCATTTTTTCCCCAACATTCAGTATCACCTGCATTGAGCTAACTTGTACTTTGAATTTTCAATGTCCACAGGTACTGTCTCTTGACCAGATGTGTACCAATACTTTACAACAGTGCGGGTTCCAGACCCTCCCTAAGCCAGAGCTCCACTTCAAACAATGATGGAAACAATACTGAGCACATCTTGAAGCGCGCCTTGTTTTTTCCGGTTACATTTACGGCTGAAATGTGCAAATTACGATTCATCGGAGGCACCGCTGGCTGGCTGCATCCAGATAAGTGTAAATAAAGTCCCAGTCAGATCTCACAGCCTGCCAGCATTCATCATAATAAAAAGCTATGACTCAGACGGCCCTCTGAGTCATTTCCACTGCTCCTCATAGCCTCAAATAACCTGAAACTCCAGACTCTTAATTGGCACGCAAGCTGAATTCTGTATTAACTGGCCTCTTTGTCTCCTGTGTGTTTGTGTGGTTTAGTTTCTAAGAATTATGTTTCCCAGCGTAACCACACAAACAGGGAGCTCTTGCATCAGGTTGGGTCAATAGTACGTTTGTCAGACCATATGCAACACCATTATTGTGAATCTGAAAAACAACATTCAATGATATAGAGTTGTCATTCCAGTCTTGAATACTTTAATTTACTGTTAAGTTAATGAGATTCTTGGGTGGGCCCTCTCCTTTTTCTTTTTTCTTTTTAACAAAACTTTTTTGAATGAGCCGTACAAGCAACTTATACCAAATAGTCTTTGCCTTCATGTCATTTCAGTTCTACCCCACACGCCTAAATTTGCATTCATTTGAGCTAAATTGGAGGAAATATGCACCATTTAGTACAATCACCGTTATCACTCCCACTAAGAACCAGCATTTGAATTTGAGAAACTACCACCCACGTATTAATTAACCAGTGGAAAAGGCATTTTAAAAGCAATGTTACCTGAAAAAATAAAAAGGAGAGAGATTAAGAATACCTCCAATGGGATTTTCCAGGGGCTTTAGGAAATGCATCAACAAACTGTTGTACAGCAACAAAAAAAAAGGATGGCTTTGTTGACAACAACCTCTGCACAGTTATTTCTGGGAACAAAAATCCTGCTTTTAATTTCCAATAAAAGCAGAACTTTTCCTGTTGGCACGGACACTCAAAAATAATAACTTCCCGCGGTCCAAAAAAACGCAAATTGGCCAATTTCAAGACAAAAGAACACCGGGTTTTGACCACAATGCTACAATAAATTCATAAAAAAATGCCACAAAACTTTCCTCTGGTAAGCACACAGCGACCCCACACAGTTAGATGAAAACATCTAGTCTGTTCAGTTTATGTCAGGAACTTGTACAGTGCAGAGAGGAGAGGACACGTAGCTAGATTCTAAATGACACTAAACATAACGAACCACCGCAACGCCATTCGTTATACTGATAGGAAAATAATGAGCCAGGTGTGGAGCCCAGGCCAAGTTTTCTGAAGACAAATCTGCGGGCTTGATTTATGGGTTGTGCTCTCAAGCGACACTTAATCAGTCAGTCAGTCAATCTGTGAAAAGGCTTTTTCACCGACAGTGAGAAGAACAGATTCATTACTGTCCGCACACCCACCCACACACACGCAGGCACACACACATGCACTCGCACGCACGCACGCACACACACACACACACACACACACACACACACACACACACACACACACACACACACACACAAACAGAAGGTAGCCTCTC